>JNEU01001055.1:0-122863 GCA_000697475.1 Lichtheimia corymbifera B2541
GGAGTTGATCAGCATGTGCGAGAGTACCTTCTGACCAAGTTTCAAGTGCGAAATGGGGAATCCCAAGAAACTACATAGTAATTGACTTTTTCATAAATCCGGCGCTTTCCCAATTTCCATCAGTCATAGTCAATCTCTCATTATGCTCTCCCATTCGAAATTTTCAAATGAAGTGTGGGTTCTTTATTAAGACAAAGGTGTTCAGCATGTCATAAAGCACATTATGTGAAAGTTTGAGGGTCGTGACAGGCAATCCCAATATCATGCATTGATATCAGTGTATATAGATATGTCTGACTGCCTGACAGATTTAATTTCCACCTCATCCACTCGCACTTTATTTCCCTCTTCTTCCCATTCTCAACCGTTGATGCATTCAAGTACAACTATAACCTGCGAATGATTGTCCTGGTTCACCCCATCATGTCGATCCTGCAACTGTCTTGATCTGATTGTCTTTGACTGAATGGCACCTCCATGGCGCGTGCACCCCACTACAACACACGCGTTCCTTGGCACTGCACGTTCTCTTGTACACTTCTCTGCCACGATCAAACGTAACAGCATTCACTCGAGCAGCTGCTATATACACTCCATTGTCTCAAACAGAGTTCACAGCCTTGTCACTCTACTACAACACACGCTCTTGCACGCTGCTCTGCCACAACCAAACGTAACAGCAGTTGCCATTAGTAAGGTGTTTACGTCATTGTTTCAAGCTACTTGGAACAACCTGTCTTGTGGCCTTTATTACGCGAACAGCCGACAGTTATTGTATACATAGAAGCAGCTTCACTTACGTGCAGCAACTTGCTTTGATGCATACGGATTCCAATGGACGATGCCATATCAGCTATCAAGTACACCACAATGCAAGCTATCTTCGCCTTGGTGGAGCAGCAATGAAAATGACCAAGAAACAGATGGATCAACAGCAGGATGGAAAAGGATGCATATCGGCAGCGAGCACATGGCTCTTTCAACCGACATGGTTACGATGGATGGATGCAATCAAATGCAGTGACGAGAAAGGAACGTCAGCAGGGTGATGAATCATATCACCTCGATACACCTGAGAACGATGATGGATTGGATGGAATTGAGTCAAGGCTTATCTCTTTGACGAAAGGTGTTGGGCAGCCATAGTTGACATTGGAGTACGATTCAATGCATGCAGTAGTTATTTCGCGATCATGGATGACGAACGATTATGACGGTGGCAACCAAGGATATATACAATGATACAACTATACCTATTACCTCTATGAGATTTACCCGTATCTTAGCCATTTTGCAATACTGTTTCTTTATCATATTTATTAATAGACATCCACACTATACATAAGCTATTCTTCAACTTTTTCATTGAATGAATGTGATGACTGGGATATCATACTATCAGCTCATATGAGCAAGATATGGATCATTTGGTTGGTTTCTGGATTGAAAGAAAGAAATACAAATTGAAGGTCGGAAAGTGAGGCTGGTTCATTTACATCATCTTATCGAGGTGGTTTGTTCTTTTGCCGCACCATTATATTACTACATTCACTGAAGCTTCATAGATCGCATGCTGGTAATAGAGAGAAAGAGAAAGGGTCTGATTAAGTCATTGTATATTGAACAAAGGCTGTACTCAATAACTTGTAATAATATCTTTTCAATCCCTTTTTTATTATTTAAGGTGAGGTTGATACTCATTGTAATGATATCATTATGGAAGGTGCGGACGACGACAAGCTATGGCGGTGTTTGAATAGGAGGAATAGGCGAACAATTAGGTAGGCTGATCTTGGCTGCAAGTATAGCCCCCTCTCTCATTTGTCGACGAAATGGTGAGTAGCCCATATATACACACACTCATAACCCACACCATGAGCGAGCAGGATGAACGACAAAACGATGGATGGATGCGTGGATGGAAGGATGAAAGAGATTTATCGAATGGATGGATTGGATGGATGATGGGAAAAGACGACACTGGGATTTTCGAGATGATCACCAAATCACTAAAGTCGACCAATCCACTCACATTGCAATTCTTCCTTTTATCATAGCCTACCAGACTTCACCACAACAGAAAGAAACGTGGACACGTCTCCGCCGGTCACGGTCGTGTTGGTATGTGTTTTTGACACCATGGTTTATACAAGGAGAGAATAGCTCACATATATACTCTATAAAGGCAAGCACAGAAAGCATCCTGGTGGTCGTGGTCTTGCTGGTGGTCAACACCATCACCGTATCAACATGGACAAGTACCATCCTGGTTACTTTGGTAAGGTCGGTATGCGTCACTTCCACTTGAAGCGCAACCAATACTGGCGCCCTGTTGTCAACCTTGACAAGATCTGGACTTTGGCTGGCGAAGGTGTCCGTGAAAAGTACAAGAACACCGAGAAGGTCCCTGTCATTGATGCTTTGCAAAACGGTTACGCCAAGGTCTTGGCTAAGGGCAAGGTCTCTCAACCCGTCATTGTTCGCACCCGTTTCGTCTCCCGCCTTGCTGAGGAGAAGATCAAGAAGGCTGGTGGTGGTATGTTTCCATGGATACGTGCGTGTATGGTTGTAACTCTTTACTCACATTGGATTTATAGTTGTCGAGCTCATTGCTTAAATGTCAGCTTATGGCACATGCACACAATAAAAAGGCATCTTTGTTGCAATTCGAATATGATAATGGATACATATGTGGATATATGGATAGGATGGAAGGCAAGTGAACTATGGCATCTATTTACACGATGAGATTGATGTAGCCATCGTCATGCTGCATCTCCCGTTCTTATGGCACCTGTGCTTTGATGCTGTTGTTGTCTTATGCGTTCTCTTTGTTGTCTACGGTATGCGCGATATTTGATGTCTGTGCCGAAAAGATAATCCCACCACCGGAATGACGATGCATAGTTACCAACATAAGACTGATGGTGGTAATCGTGATGCTCTGCTCCTGCCCAGAATGGAAGCCAGTGATGGAGTGACCAGGGAAAATCATACCCGGAATGAGCATCCACGACTTGATGAAGACGCAATATCATCCACAGAATCATTGTTGTCATGTGTAAATCCCATTCAGGACCCCATTGTAAGATAAAGTGCGTAGCGATATGATAAACCAGGGGACCACCAATGGAACCAAAGCCGAGAATCAGAGTTTCAATGGGGTGTGCATATTCTGCAGCAATACCAAAGGGAGCAGCGTATTCATGATGGATGCGATGCACATATCGATACATGCAAGGCGTATGCATAAAACGGTGCACGTGATAATGATAAAAGTCTTCGAGGATCAAAAAGACAACGAGTTGCGGAATGATCTGGTACCTGAAATGAGCGTCAATTTTGCATAGATCGAAGCAAAGACTATGATTAAACAACATACCATGATGGAAACGGTGCTGATATCCTCATCCCAAGTAGTGTTGCTCCAGGATGAAAAAAGAAGATCAGTGGGCTTTCAAATAGCAGATGGCAATAAAGCACTCGTTTGGTGCACTTCCAATAGTCAAGTCCTGAATTCCTTTTATGCTATATTCAAATACTACATGAGCCTTCTTCTTCTACACACCCACATATATACTTCTAGGCACTTACCGGCTGTAACTTGTATCGTCTCAATTGAGGGATCTGATCGGCTAGTAGGAACGGCAGGAAGCGTCCAAAGTATATGACTTCGTGAATGGCGAATGCAAAGACACCAGTGACCAGCATTGGGTTCCTGCCCCGGTACATTGACTCCCACACAATTTCGAACCAATTGAGCTGGTAAGGTTGCTCCATTAAAGACATTGAGGTAAGAAGGTCGGCTTTGTGGAAGACACGAGGGCTGTGGCACAATCATACGAAGAATCTGATAGTGTGCGAATTAATCTATAGATCTTTTTGTTGCGTTGCATAACGAGACGATTCTGGTAAGACTTGTCTTTATTGCATTTGGATCATCAGAATGACTGACATATTTGCATATTGGATTCATCCAGCCAAAAGCTTCTTGAGTGTTCTACCGCAACATAAAATGCTGCCATGCCAACGAAGACCATCACGTGGAAAATTTGATGTGAAGCAAACTTGTGTGCATACATCTTGTGAGTACAAAAGCCAACATCCTTTATGCACAAAGTCTTCATACTTACCCAGATATCAAAGCACCCTGGAAACCAACACTCTGGCACCCTTGAATCGTCATTATCAGTATCAGCTTTCAGATATCAGTACCTACGGTCCATTCCATCATCTTACTTGTACGCATAAATCATCAGCCCTCCAACATAGCCGAATCCTGACAACATCAATGTACGAATAGGCAAGAGATTACTGATTACGTCGGCCTAATACATATATCATGTCAACATCACTATCCCTCGGACGATGCTTTGTTTGATTATGTGTACCTCGAATATAAAAGTGCTATGGAACGTTGGCACCAGACCCAGTATCCCAAGAGCAAGAAATGAAAGGCTTCGAATCCACAAATATTGTTCGCTTTGAAATCGGTCGTCAATAGCAACGGATAACTAAGAGACGAGCTGTTAGAAACCGACAACCAAATGATGGATCATCGAATAGCGACTTACTGTCAAAAGACCAGCTAATGTAATGATGGTAAAATAAAAAGCTGCATTTGGGAATAGATTAGAAATATGTGATTACAGCAAAACCAATTAAGCATGTTTACCCTGCCAGCCTGGATGGCAATATAAATGATAGTGAGTGGTGGGATAATATGATGTTCTATAATTATAACGCATTGGTGAGCGTTCCATTTAGACCATAACACAGCAAGCAGCTGTATGTGCATGTATCCCTTAAAGTATGACATGTATTATCCTTGATGCTCCCTTACTGCTTCCCGTTCTCTTGCTCCTCTTCCAACCGACAACATCATCACGCCACCAAGGAGTCTCCTTTTCTTTTCCTCACGACGTTGTAGTAAACTTACACAAGTAATGCTATAATGCCCAGGTAATCTAAACGATTCCAGTGCATTGACACCTCCTTGGAATGAGAGGCTAGGCAATGATATCCGCAGCTGCAAGTGAGACACATGATAGTGCATCCCAAGAAAGCCATCGTACAAAAGAACGGCATGATGGTCATTTCATGTCCCCAGTCTTGGTAACTTCTCAGCATCACCTTGATGGCAATCCCTACAAATAGTACCAGTGCCACAAAATGCGTCCAGAAATTGACTATGATGACGATGAGTCAATGTCATCAAAAACCTTATCATCCAAGAAACGTGACCCCTCCTCTTACCTGTTTCATTGTGCATATAAAATAGACTTGCAACGCAACGGCTATGTTCACCAAGTGGTGGGCGGTAGCCGGTTCGAATATACATGTTGTGTTGCATCCAAATGGGGATCTTGGACCAGCCAACATTGGCAGGCATTGGAGCTCGTCGCGCTGTTTTCTTCCTTTGGCTTTTCTTGATGATACTAGCGCGTAACACACCATCGTGATCATCATCGGTAAATATATTTTCAAGATTGATGCGTTGCGCCTTGATAAAAGCTGCAAGCTGAGTGCGTTCATAAAGGGATTTGAGAGCAAAGCTTTGCGTCCACCCCATGTTGTTGTTATGTTGTAGTGTGGTGTTAATAAAAGAGCGGGTCCTTTACAAGTTCACTCTCTTATATTTAAGAGGGATCTCCTTGTTGTAGTAGAAGGAGGAGGAGTAGGAGGGGGAAAAGAAATCAGCAAGGGAGCGGTCATGGTGGCAAGAATTCTTGACTCTGTGCGATTTAAACCCACATTTTATGCTTTCAGGGGCAAAGGCAACAAGATCATGCAGCGTAATATGGGTGACTTTTGGCAGGTGCTATTGAGAGCAAGTTGTAAGGTTTATGCACACAGGATGTTGGTTTGACATATCGAAAGCAATGGATCACCGTAGTAGAAATCCAGCTCTTCTGGTAATAATGCTGCAGCTTTTTTCTCTCCTTCGTTCATTAATGACGACTTGTATTCAAGGTGTCATTCGGATTTGTTATGCTACCATCGATAAAACTTACAACGGGTGCGTGAATGGGAGGTGAGGGATACTCAAAAGAAACGTAATTATTTATGCTCGACGCCACCTGTTTTTGATACAATACATATAGGCGTGTGTTACCAATAACATCAATGCGTGTACAGCGTTGTCAAATTTGGCACGTCCTTGAGTTGTATTCAAGATCGTGTAACGTTACCGCCATTTCACATCTGCATGCGAAAAGCGATTGAGATAAGCGTCAAGGTAGAGGATAGTGGATCTTCACTTTTGTATCCGACAGCATGTTCTTTTGAATACAAGCATCAAAACCCTTGACACAGCATATATGCTAGCCGCTCAAGCCATGGGTGATACTTTTGTCTACCAGGAAATTTATGCTCTCGATTAGGAATGCTATGTGTGAAAGGTACAACCAGCCGGGAAGGATGAGTATTTTTTTCCACGTATGGAGCATGTGATATATCAGAAGGGGGTTATCCGCATATGACCTGTGGAATCATTGTAGAACGGCAAAGCGGATTCATTGTGCACTTTTAAAGGGTAGAAAAGGCTATGGTAATGGAAAATTATCAGTATTGGTGCGTCAACAGCGACACTGTCATTGTTTGCATTATTATGATACACGTTGATGATGTCTATAATAGGCGACAACTTGCCAGCGATGAGAGAAGACAAAGAGAGAAAGAGAGGCTTAGCATAACACAGCATCAATAATGACAAGTTGTTGTTAGGGTTGTGCAGGGATAGGGATAGTGTCCTATTCGAGAAAGGTTGCCCTACGTTTTTACCCGGTGCGATGAGAGGCAAATGATCACTATCCTTTCCCACATTTAGTGCGGGCAAACATTTGTTGATACAAAGGTCATATGGGTATCGGGAAATGCTGACTGCATACATTAGCTAATATGTGTCAAACTGAGAAGTTCTTTCCTTATTGTAAAGAAAAGCGGGTACGACAAAAAAAAAGTCAGTCGATCTCTACTATGGAGGCTATTCTACAACGTGCCTCGTCATGTTCCCACGCTGGATAGGCAGTGCGGCATCCATAGGCTATAATAATATGATGATAACCTGCTCGTTAGTGTTACGCCTACGTTGTTGGTGTAGAGCGGTAAGTTCAGGGAATATATCATGGTGGTGGTGTAACGAGGGAGTAGTTCCACATTAGTAGTGCCAGTATCCCTGAACTCAGCATGACATGCAGTTCCATATTGCTGGTACACACGCGCGCGCCTGAGCTGCGGATGACAAACACTTTTCAAAGGGTGCTTCAGCAGCACATGTGCCAAATCATTTGCAACTATCAAAAGAAACGCCGTCTTGTACTGTTTTTGCTCACAGGCTAAAAGGAGGTATTGCTTGATGCATATTCCAAATCAGGTCAAGCTCACCAAAATTGGCTGTCTTCCACAGATGGTCAAAGCGTAACCAAGATACCATCATGCACCAAAGACATTTTGACAAGCTCCGAGGTTCATGGAGATCAGCCCAGTTACATAACGATAAAGCATGTTGATAAAAGAAAAAAAGTCTTTGGAAGGAGGGGAGAGAGTAACATTGCTTGTATGTTGGTAGTCGATGTGATGGGGAATTCATATGACCACAAGCAAAAGTGTCATTTCGAGTTTCCTGGATAGGTCACGCGTTGCACAGGTGCCTTGTTGTATAAAGCGACAGTTGTAACATGTTCCTACATGTAAATTGGACCTTTCCCTTTTATCACCCGTGTCGATTCTTTTTTATTTCTTTCCTCCGGCTTGTTTCGTTGATGCGAGGATTCCTCCCTTGTCAGCAACACACTCTTTCTTTGTCTCTTTATTACACCTGATCTTCCCATTCCAATTCACGATCGGCTTGTTGGAGTTGCCATGGACGAAGAGATTACCTCGTTAGCCAATAACAAGGTACTATCACTATGCAGGATGGGTGTTTCCTTGCGACAACAGCATCATTAAGGTGGCTTTTTATTATAGCAACGAGTCTTCCATCCTATTATCCTTTATCATGATCATCATTATGTTGAGAACGGTCTACGTCGATGGGGACATGTACGAGTAGGCGAGCCTTATTATGGAGAGAGGATTGAACAACGCAAGCAAGAGATCAGCAATATGCTGCGACACAATGAGCAATTCTGGGCCAGTATTCGAAAAGGGGGTATGTATATCATTTTTTGTGCGTGTTCATTGTGTGCACACATTTGAACTAATAATGAATGAATCATCATCAACATGGATAGCTCACGGAGGCATCAACAACAACAACAATGAAAAGGAACCTTCATCATCATCATGGATCAGTATAAGCGATGACAATCAATGTCGTGGGGATTATCGCTCCTGTCATTCTGTTACACAACATTATCCTTCTTCTTTCATCAACACGGTTACTGCTGGCTCAGTGACAGTTTCCACAGCATCAGGAGACAATATATCCATATCCTCATCTTCATCGTCTATTCCTCCCTCACCGGTTTCACCTACACCGCCATCTATTATTGCCAGCATGCATCATCCCCACCAATACACCCCTCGTCATCATCATGAATATGTACGAAGTAGTAGTGGTACCATAAAGAAACAATCATCCTCAGCCTTACCGACGACGGCTTGTAGCAATATGACATCTTCAATCAATCATACCAAGAAACGACGTGGCAATCTCCCTAAACCTGTTACGGCTATTTTACGCGACTGGCTCGCCAAACACAAAAAACATCCATATCCTACTGAAGATGAAAAGGTTGCTCTGGCTCAGCAAACCAACTTGACAATAAACCAAATCAGTAACTGGTTCATCAATGCACGAAGGCGTATTCTGCAGCCCATGTTACAAAAGGAACACGAAGAACGCATGATGTACCCTACATTATCGATGCATCGGGATGTATCACATGATGATGATGTTGTGGATATGTCTTCACCTTATGGTATGTATGATCATTTACATTGTTGGTAATACGTGAATATTAATATTACCTTGGCTATTTAGATGAAGTTGGATCGACACAAACAAAAAAGCAATGGCAGACAAATATGGTTTTTCGAAGACCTTCTGATTATGAAGCATCCACAAGCACTACGACGACAAGAACAACCGATATCACTACTACCGCCAGACGACGATCTACATTGCGTCAACGATAACAACAATTTATTATTGGCAGAGAAGAAAAGAGGAGAGGAGAGAGAGAGAGTAAAAGAGGATAGTAGTAGTAGTAGTAGTAGTAGTAGTAGTAGTAGTAGTAGTAGTGGTAATGACATATAAAAGTGTGGCACATGTTATCAAACACAGCATTTGTCCGACGGTGTGGTGAATTGCCTGATTTGTTTTTACGGAAAGCGCATGAAATTCATGATCGTCAATCTATTCGCTCCCTCCCGAGGATTACACGCTATGGGTTTCTTTTACCAGCATCAAAGAGTGCTGCAATGTGCCTCGTTTTGCAATATCTGGAAATCAACCTTCTGCAAGAACAAGATCGAGATCATCATCGCCGGCCGTATTTGGATGCAAGCCAACGTCATTGCATGCAGCATCAAATGCCTGTTCCAGATGCACGGAAAAGACGCAGTTATGTCAAAACGGTGTCAGGGGCTAGGCTGTAAAGGAAAAAAACGTGCGTGTGCGGAGGGGTCACGCGGCGGGTGTGAATAGTAAGCAAGAACAGTGAGCTCAATTTCATAGAGACTCCTCCCCCAAAGAACGCGCTTTTTATCCTCTTCTACCTCATCTGCGACACTCTTTTCCTTCCTCTTCTTTCACTCTTTCATTAACAAGCCTCGAGTAAGTCAATGGATCTTCCCACTGCATGTTCACCATCAGCTTGCGAGCGACGATCGAATGGCCATGCTTTGGAGACAATGAGAAAAAAAAAACCGTTACTCATCCCGTGCCTGCATATACCTACCACGCAATAGCATATCGATACATACACAATGGCTGAAACCAAGGCAGTTATCAAGAGCGCCGATATGAGCGAGGAAATGCAACAAGAAGCTATTGAATGCAGCACACAAGCTCTCGAAAAGTACAACATCGAAAAGGATATTGCTGCACACATTAAGCGAGAATTTGACAAGAAGTATGGTATGTATTGTTATTGTTGTTGTCACGAAAGAGAGAGAAGAGATAAACTTACAAATATGGTCATTTTCTAGGTACCACCTGGCATTGTGTTGTGGGTCGCAACTTTGGCAGCTTTGTCACGCATGGTAAGCAAAAAGGGGTCATTACACATACACATACACATACACCCGGATCCTCCCACATCGAAATATTGGATGAGATGCGTGAGAGCGAGAGAGCGAGTGTGCAATACATGATGTCACATGTGGAGGATATAAGATGATTTACTATGATATCTTGTTTTCTTTTAGAATCCAAGCACTTTATCTACTTTTACCATGGTCAAATTGCTATCCTGCTATTCAAGTCTGCTTAGATTATAGTGTCTCTTTGTTTGGATGCATTAACCCATAAAGATCTTTTGAATCACTTTTACATAACCGGGTTGAGAAATATATCCTCTTTTGTTACAAGCACCTTCACTGAGATGAAGATGGGGTTGGATAGAAGCATAGCGGTGGCCCTTGCACGAAACAAAACAGCAGAGATTCTAGAATGGTATAGTACGAGATGAAACAATAAACAATTGCAACAGATGGAAAAATATTAGATCGGCCAAAGTATAAAACCAAGGTCGATCTTGCTCATTCATTGCTAACAAATACAATCACCACTACCACCAATATCCTCTTTGTTTCCTTCCCGCATCATGCTGTTACTCATTATTTCATCAGTTCAGGTACATGCATGCATACTCAGATGTATGATCATCCGATCGCTGATTTCTTTTACAACATCAGGCCGTGCTTCAAGTAATGATGGTGGTACTATTTGGTCTTTGTCTTACACGGATGGGGATCTTCACGATGGATAAGCAAAAGGTAAACGATCTTAAGATATGATATTCTTGTTCCTGGATCTAATCAAGTTGATACATATAGTGGCTATCCAAGACCAATCTTGTGTTTTTCACACCATGCCTTTTATTCAGTAACATAGCATCCACTATCTCGATCCAAAAGCTTTGTGCATACTGGCCGATCCCCGCCTTTTATTTCACCTTTGCATTTGTATCATGGCTCCTTGCCCATGTGGTATCAAGAATGGCAGGTTTAAATGCGCAATACCGCCGTTTTGTGCTTGCTTGTAGTGTGTTTGGCAATACCAACTCGATGCCTATCGCTATCATCACCAGCCTTGCTGTATCTGAAGCCGGACAGATTCTCTTTTGGGATGCAGATGATTCTCAAGAATTTGTAGCTGCAAGGTAATAATAACAAACATCAAATGGTCACAAGGGAGAATGACAAGGCACTGATTCGGATTTTATTGATAGAGGCATTTCCTACACTCTCTTTTATGCAATTTTCGGCAATCTCCTTCGTTGGTCGTATGGCTATGGTTTACTGCAAAAGACCGAACAAGATTTACTAGACGAGCAACAAGAGCATGATATGCATGGAAGAGCCGAGTCCGGGAAGCTCAATGGCGGTACCGAGATTGTCATTAGCAAGGGATATGGTAGTTGTTCACCGATTCAAGACGACAACGACGACGACGATCAAGGACGGCACCAACAAGGTCGCATGCCCGATCGACGATTGAGTTCCATGACCTTGACGGCTGCGACGGATCAGGATGGCGATGACGACGTTAAGCAAAGCTATACTGCTGCTCCACCTGCAACGCCCAAAGAGACACAGTTACTTGCATCATTCCCAACCTTACCAGCAATGGACGATTCACACAAGAATAGCAACAGCATTTCTGATTTGATTATGCAAGCGGGTCAGCGGATTCATCGTTTCATGTCGCCGCCGTTGTACGCCGCATTTCTGGCACTTGTTGTTGGATTGACACCCCTGAAGCATTTGTTATACGCCAAAGATTCATTCTTGTATCCATGTCTCACCAAAGCTATTGAAAACTGTGGTCGTGCTGCAGTCCCGCTTATTCTCACGACCCTGGGTGCACAATTGTACATCATCTCAACTTCACAACATTCAGCTGCACCAGCCATGATGAAACCTGTTATATCAGCCATCCTTGTACGCATGGTCATTATGCCATTTGTCGTGGCTCCTATTACAATTGCCTTTGTTGTATATGGTGCTCGCATCTCATTGCTTGCAACGGACCCTGTATTCATTACCATGATGGTGGTGCTCGGTTGCTCACCCACAGCTATCAACCTTGTGCAGATCACTCAAGTCAACGGTGTGTTTGAAGAGGAAATGCTGCGTATGCTATTCTGGACCTATGGTGTCGTTTGTATCCCTGTTTGCACAGCCGTCGTTTTCCTCGGTCTCACCATTGTCGACAAGGTCATGTTATATTAACCAATATCACTCCCTTCCTTTCCCTCTCCAACACCTTGCTTGCATCTTTGACATACGTTCCTGTATATATTATTGCACGCTGTCATTTCTACACAACATACAACAACATCAACAGTAGTGTGATCCTCTTTCTGCATCAAACATGGCATAAAAGAAAAATAAAAAAAACCAGCTTGTGTTCTTTCGTTCACACGATATGTTGACATGATGCAACCAACTCTGACACTTGACACGCTTTTTTCTGCCCTCGAAACTTTCTAGGATATATTTACAACACTGCATGATGTGGGTTATGCGTTTGATAGGCATTCTGAGACATAACGCGAATACAAACAAACAAACAAAGATACGGGTTGTCATGGGAACATGGGTTTGCAGATGATGGTGATATGGAATGGGCTCCTGGATGTTTTCTTGTTGCTTATCAACCCCCGCCCCCAATGTTGTTGTTATATTACTGTACCCAAGATGTTCCATGCATAAGTTTGTGTTTCCAGTGATCATGAAGATAGACTCATACATACCCCGGTTCATCCCGTGTTACATCTTAGGTGGGGTGATTTACAGATCATGCTGTAGAGTGTGTTGAAGCCATCCGCCTTTTAGTACCCTTCCTGCATACTCCCACTCGATATCGATCATTCTCCTCCTCCTCCTCCTCCTCCTCGGTGATGATCGGGATGCCATTGACATTCCGGAACACAGGCACCACATTAGGATAACCTTATGTTGAATTATATAGCTAAACAGGGCATCATTATAAAATTGATACGATGATCATTCATCTACGAAGAAAAGGCACTCGAGAGAATGTTCTATCCCACATGCATATTGCCATTAGTTGTACTGGCTATTGAAAAAAAAATGCTTTAAAAATTAACCTGGTGCACCAAGCTAAAATAGGCTTCCGCGGATTGATCTGCTCACTGATAGCTGTAGCAGCTGCGCTGTAGCAGCAACAACAGGTCTAGAGCAAGCTGCGTCTTGAGCTTCTTGTATACATGTGCACCCACTTTATCACAACATCCCCCAAAATCAAGACACTCACCTTGAGGCAATGATAGGTTTAGATGAACCAGGGCAGGATGAATGCTAGCGTGCTGCTTGTTTTACTTTAACACAACATGTGACACAAGCATTGGCGGCTATTCAAGCGTTTGTTGGTGCCAAGCCAGGCAGCCAAAGTAGGAGTCACAATGGGGATTTAGCATTAGCCATGCGCATGTACCACCTATTGCATGATTACATCCATCTTGTGTATTGTGTTCCAAGCAGTTGATCATTTGGGCAGAGGAACGGAACAATGAATAAAAGTGGTCGACAATGAAAATGAAGACGGTCTATATGGGGAAGTCATTTTTATGATAGACCATTATCAGGGTCTTGCCCAGGGACTGTTAGGTAAGCGTTTTCCCATAAAGCATGGGTGGGGTATATAATGTATTGATGTTGAGTTTGGCGGACGTGTATTTGAAAAGTTGAGTTGTATGCTGGAGCAAAAGTGAGAATGCGAGTCAATATGGTGGGACGAGAACACCGGGTGAGAGCTGCAACCTTGATTGGGCTGTAACCAAATTAGCTTTGTTAGCTGGAGTTTTAGAGTTCCTGCGAAAACGCCCTTCTTCCACTTTTTTTCTTTTCACCTCTCGCGCTCTTTTTTTTTCTCCGCGTCTTTTCCTGTTTCCCCACACGCGCAACCATATAACAACACACACGTCCACAACATTAAGATGCGATTAATTGTTCGTGAGGATTATGAAGAAGTATCCAGCTATGTCGGCAAGTACTCTATCGACTCTCTCTTGTTGCATCAACCACCCACCAGGCTTGGATGATGATGGGTGAGAGCGTTGGTGTCATGTGTGTGGGGAAAAAAGATCACATGCTGACATTGCCCAACAAACAGCAAATTACATTAAAGAGCGGATCAAACAATTCAACCCTACAGCCGAGCGACCTTTTGTGTTAGGATTACCAACAGGCTCGTCACCTATAGGCACATACCAAAAACTCGTCGAATTGTATCGTGAAGGCGAGCTGAGCTTTGAACATGTGGTTACATTTAACATGGATGAATATGTGGGTTTACCGCGTGATCATCCAGAATCCTACCACACGTTCATGTGGAACAATTTGTTCATGCACATCAATATCATCCCGGAAAATGTCAACATTCTTGACGGCAATGCACCCGATCTTGATGAGGAATGCAAACGTTTCGAAGCAAAAATCGCACGATTAGGCGGCATCGAGTTGTTTCTCAGCGGAATTGGCCCTGACGGTCATATTGCGTTCAACGAACCTGGCTCATCATTGACTTCACGCACCCGTGTCAAGACACTGGCTTACGAAACCATTATTGCCAATGCTCGATTCTTTGATGGAAATATCGAAAGAGTGCCCAAATTGGCGCTCACCGTGGGTGTCGCGTACGTCGTCATTGTTTGCATTGATTGTTGATATCGTGCTCACACAAAGGAAACGGGCGTTTATCTTAGGACAGTCATGGATGCACGTGAAGTGCTAGTCATTATCACTGGTGCGCATAAGGTAAAAAGAGTGAATTCAATACCTGGTTCCGTGGATATTAAGCTTTCGGTCGATTAGGCTATAGCACTGGCCAAGTGCATTGAAGAAGGCGTTAACCATATGTGGACCGTATCCGCCATACAACTACATCCCAAAGGCTTGATTGTATGTGACGAGGACGCTACGCTCGAGCTACACGTCAAGGTAACGCTGCTAGCAGAGTGGTTGAAATACCGCTAACTGGTGCTCTTTGTAGACCGTCAAATACTTTAAATCAATCGAACACGTGCATCACTCGTTGATCGGTGCTGAAAACATTACATTACAAGGTTCAAATGGGATAATGGGATGGGCACATAAATATCGGTATATCTCATCAGGCTATTGTAGGGGGTGTAAAACGGCTTGAAGGCATCCTCAATCGACCTATTACAACCATAAGCGGTCCTTTTGAGTAGTTCTTTGTAAGACGTTTTGTGTAGTTAATTCTCTGCTATTTGATTTACTGGCCTTGTCCACTTATGTTATCCTTTTTTATTATATATAAAGCATGCTGATCTTGTTTTGGGTGATGGGAATTGAAAGTGATTCTGGGTTTGCATGGTACCACTATTGATCATTGAAATCAGTGAAGCCATAAAAGATACGTGATAACATTCAGCTATCATCTTACTACACATCCTTGACACAGCATGTCATTATTCCTTATTACCAAAGTATGCGTGAGCAAGAAAAGAGAAAAGGAATAGCAATGCACTACCACCGACCTTTGCCACAGCAGCTTGTATGCTATTAGTTTTCATTTGACCATAGACATTAACGGGATGGTCATTGTTGGCAATTTTTGCTGCTGCTCAGCACAATATCGATTATGGGGTTTTATTTGGGGGGATCGGATAGAAGGATAATGGGGATGAGCTGTGGGATACATTGGGATATGCTGACGATGAAATCATGTTCATTCCCCCGGGGTGGATAAATCTTGTATAAGTGCATAGTAACCCTACCAGTGCAAGCCAAAGGGAGAGGAGAGTTTGGGGCCAAGACGGCGATAAAGGGGCAACATGGGGGAAGTAAAAGAGGTTTTGGTTGGTTAACAAGGTTTACGATCCGACGTTTGCATGCATAAACCGCAAGCACATCCACGCAAACGTGCATAAATATGCAAACCACTGATGATGAGCCCGCTCTCTATTATTCACGGATGAAAGGTTAAATCGCTTCCTTTTTGCAAATTAGCACCAATATATATGCACACCTATTCTTGGATAATACGAACGTGCGATAATACTACTCGTGCCTGACGTTGCTGCTGCCGACCCTTGTACTATTAGCTTGGCTGTTTTAGATCGGATAGAACATTAACTTGATGAATGCTTTTGGTGAAAATGAGATGAGGAGGTGATGTGCGAGGAACTGGAGTTGCGTTGTGTAAAAGCTGTCAGAAACCTGCACAGCAGCTTTATACATATTCCTCTAAAATGGGACAAAAAGGAGAGAAGCAGTGTAAACATATCACCAGCATGCATGCATGTTGATATTTGACGACGTATGCAAACAAGCGCGTTTCACAAAGGAAAACGATAACATTGTCATGACCAAAGAACTTGCTGAAAGCAAGAATGCAATAAGCGATTAGAACGTAATAATACGTGGATGGATGCCTTTTACGTTGTAAACGGTCTCAGCGTTTATAATACAATAGAGATGTGCATGCTCAGCATCCCAATGTATATTTGTAGTGAGCTGACGAATGCCGAGATCGGCTGTGCATATGATGGTGGGGGCTGTGCACAGTCGTTTTGCCTTGGTAAGGCATGTGATTAAGCATCTATTGGTTGTAGTGCATGTCCATATCTACTTGTCTCTCTATAAAACTCCCTCCCCTTTTCGCTTACCTAATATCGTTGCTGATGATAAAAGGGACAAGAGGATGGGATATACGCTTGCTCTTGTTTTCCCTTTCTTATTTGCCCTACGTATAACGCACAATGACGATGACTACAGCACCTTTAGCATCCATTGCTAGCGGATTCCATATCACAGATGACCAATACAAAGCCATTGTCGAAGGATTCAAAGCTGAATGTAACGTGGGCCTAAACACACCTTTGGCGTCTTCAGATCAGCCGACCATCATGATACCATCCTACGTAACTCGTATGCCAAAAGGTGACGAAACTGGCACATTTTTATCACTTGACTTGGGTGGCAGCAACTTGCGTGTATCAGCAGTCGAGTTACTAGGTCAAGGACAAGTCCAAGTGGCCGAGGTGAAACGCATTGTCACCGATGAATTGCGCACAGGTGCTATTGATTCTTTCTTTGATTGGATGGCAGATGCTGTTCACGAACTACTATTACAACAGCATATGACTGAGCTATCAGCTACCGAGCCACTTGCCATGGGTGTTTGCTGGAGTTTCCCAGTAGAGTGAGTAGCAATTTTTTTCTTTTCTGTGCGTTGGCGGTGGTGGCTAGCTAAAGGAGAGAGCGGGAAACGTCAATTGATGATTGTCAATTTCGACATAGAACAACATAGATTGACAGTATTTGGGGGGAGAGGGGACGAAGAGTGAGGAGAAGGATGATTGGGGATACACTACTGTGTGCGTGCATTGTGTGTGTGTAACCAAACATGGAAATACAGTTAGATGCACAAACATGCCCTGTACCAGATCAAGCTGTTGTGTTTGTGCGCTACTCTGTGTGCTACACGGTTGACATGTCTTATGTAAACATTAACCAATGATCTTTATCTTATTTAGCCAAACGAGCATCATACATGGCAAGATACTACGAATGGGCAAAGGATTTACTTTGGAAGGCATTGAAGGCCAAGATCTGGCGGGGCTCTTTCATCAAGCCTTTGCACGTAAGGTGAGAAGACAGCACAACATATTACCTCCCTTCAATTTTGTTTCTGTGGGTGCTTCTTTTTTTGGTTTTATCACCAGCTTCGCATAAATGCATCTAGATGTGCTCGTGCGCAATACACTTGGACAGCCTATCACTTTTCAACACCCCCCCTAACCGCCAACTGCCCCATGAACCTTGCCATTGCTGACACCATCGGTGATGTATTCACACCCCTTTCCTCCATTTTTATGGATGTTCATACAACCACAATTTCAATCTATCTCCTTTTCTACATATCATATCCTCCCATCTGATAATACTCACCGTAATGCGTTACAACATGATAGGGACTCAACATCGTCGTGACAGCGCTTGTCAATGACACAGTGGGAACATTGGTCGCCCATGCATATAGTCATCCTGGAGCATGTATTGGATTTATTTATGGCACAGGCGTCAATGCTTCGTATCCGGAAAAGATAAGTCGCATTGGCAAGCTGCACGTTGGAAATAGTAGCATCAGCAGCAACCTGTCAGAGCAACATGCTGAGCAAGAAGAGCAGCAGCAAAATGATGCAATCATGCTTGTCAATACTGAGATTGACCTTTTCGGCAATGAGTCCTACTTACCCCTCACTCCTTTTGACAAAGCGCTCGACCAACAACATTCTCAGCCCAATTTCCAAACTTACGAGAAAATGATGTCCGGTGCTTACCTTGGTGAATTGGCACGACTTGTCATTGTAAGTCTCACAATCGAACACAAAGCACTGTTTGGAGGGCATCTGCCATCTCTGTGGAAGGAACCATGGACTTTAACCACCACATGGATGAGCGAGATGGAAAGGTAATATAACCCATAGTATAAAGTTTACCATGTTGTGCATGTACTGATCAGTGGATATGATGATCGGCATTGCGCAGTATGCAAGATAATGAGCAACGGCTGACAAAATTTAACGAATGGATCGCCGCCGAGACATCAGATAATCCCACAATAGCCACATCCGAGGATATGGAGCAATTGATGCAAGTATGCACAATGATATCAACTCGCGCAGCAACGTTGGCGTCTGCTGCCATGGCTGCCATTATTGAACAACAAGGTCTTTTGGTCAATGAAGAAGGAGATAATATCAGCGATCCCATTATCATTGGTGTCAATGGATCCACGTTTGAAAAGTATCCACAAATGCAACAACGTATCTACTCCCAACTACGATCATGGTTTGGTGACCAAGTTGCTGCTCGTATTCAACTTGATCTGGCCAAAGATGGTAGTAGTATAGGCGGTGCGCTGATAGCTATGTTGTACCATCCAAGGTAAGCATCCAGCTGGTGGTGGTGGTGAATACCGCACCACATAGACACTTACAATGCTCTTCTTTTAGCATGCAATCTCCCAAAATAGATAACCAAAACCATGCATATGCCTCTTGCTTCCCACCTCGGGTGATTCATCGTTTAAGCAAAATGAGCTTTCTTCAACGACCCTTCTTCAAGAAGCTTGTCTTTCGCAACAAGAGCAACAACGCTATTACTAAAAAGGAAAAATCGGCATGAAAGCCATATCCACTATGCCTCGTATACATTTTATGCTACATGGGACAACTCGTTTCATCAACCTCCTAAGCTATACATATGCATACCCATTCTCTGCCATCCTCAGGAGGAGGGCTATCCAACTATCCAATGCACAAATTTACAGGCACACACCACCACCACAGCATATCCAACCCAGCAGTTATCATCGTCATATTATACTCATTCGACACAATCCCTATCACCACCAGCACTACAAGCAACCTTGCATCATCAAGGAGAATTTGTTAAATATGTAGAAAAGAATTTTTCAAATGCATAAACACTAAATCTTGCTTTCTCTCGCATTAGCTTGAGCGCATCAATTTGTCCAAGTTGATATTAAGAAAAAACGACATCAGTATGATTTATTTCAGCTCTCATCCGTTATCCTCGTTGTTAAGCACAGCTACACTATGTACCAAAGGACGCCCTCCTAGATACTCCTATTTTGTAGGTACTCCGAGCTGCCGATGATTCATTGCAAGATCACTCCCACTACTACTCTAAAGCAGAATGATGGTGGATGTATGTCGCTATGCATGATACCAAATTTGTGGATGTCCCCGAAAGTTGGATTACCATTGTCGATGTCTCCTTTTCTTGTTTGAGAGAGAGAATGGACACGGATCGTGCTGCATAATAGTTGTTGTCAGGCATTTGTTGGGAGTTGTAATGAAGGTGGCCGGCCACAGTCACGAGACATGGTAAATGTAATAGACTCAGTTGGCTGACTCTTGAATGAATATCGCCCGTTACCTGCAACCATATTAGTTGATCGGCTTTCAATCACAACACACACGTACACATATATATCCACACTTGCCATGTCACAAGCAGCATCAGGTGGTGGCAGTCGACCCATGGGAAAACCAATGCGTTCGGGTGAAGGCAACATTCCCTTTTCCAAGATGGTGTTTGACGGCAAGCGTATGCGTAAAGCAATCCAGCGACGTACCGTCGACTACAATCACAGCTTGACACGTTGGATGCAGGTTCGTAATTCCCATAGTACACGATCTATTGTACTGGTCAACAATAAAGAGACGTGCATGAGTATGAATGTCTCGATCACAACAACAAAAAACGCTGAATTCTATATCTTTTTCTTTCTCTCTTTATGCGTTGCATTGGGTTCTCCTCTCTCTTGTTTGGCACACGAATCATAGGATCGTGTATGGATTCGAGATCGAAGGGATATTGTGTTTCTCAGGCCAGACGCCAATTTTATTGTGGAAGTAAGTGGATTGGATTGAGGGATATATACATATCGAAAGAGAAAGGTATACTCACGTGTACATGCGTGCTCCACAAAGTTGATGCCACCTGCTGCCTATCTCGACAATCCCATCAATGCCGTCACAACCAAGTTTATCCACACATCAACCAACAAGATAAGATATCCTGTCAATGTTGTTCGGGTACGTTGTATTGCAATATTATCATCGAGGATGAAGGTACTAAATTCACTATATAGTGGACGCCCGAAGGTCGACGTCTTATCACAGGATCTTCAAGTGGTGAATTTACATTATGGAATGGCCTTACCTTTAATTTTGAGACAATTCTTCAGGTAGGTAAAGAGGGTCCCGAATGTGTTAAGGAGAGAGGGGCCTGACAATGATGTGGTAGGCACATGATTCGGCAGTGCGTGCAATGAACTGGTCTCACAATGACAATTGGATGGTGACTGGTGATCATAGCGGCATCATCAAATACTGGCAATCAAACATGAGCAATCTGAAAATGTTCCAGGCACACAAGGAAGCTATTCGTGATCTCACGTGAGTGGATTTTTATGAGTCGGTGGGTCCTTGTATACTCACTAAGGAATCATTAGATTTGCACCATCTGATACCCGATTTGCCACATGTTCAGACGACTCATTGATCAAGATCTGGGATTTCAACACTGGAAATGAAGAAAGAACGCTGACAGGACATGGTTGGGACGTCAAATGTATTGATTGGCATCCATACAAGGCGTTGATGGCGTCAGGAAGTAAAGATAACCTCATCAAGCTCTGGGATCCAAAGACAGCGAAGAATATTACAACATTGTAAGTTTTATATTGGTTAAGAGTGGGGATATGATTACTCATCATGTTGTGTAGACACGGACACAAGAATACAGTATTAGCAATTCAGTGGAATCAAAATGGAAATTGGCTTGTATCTGCTGGCAGAGATCAACTTGTACGTGTTTATGATATCCGGATGATGAAGGAACTGCAGGTGTTTAGAGGACACAAACGTGAAGTGTGCTGTAAGTGATCTAGGGTCGGATACACATTGACTAGGGGGTACTCATGATGTTTTTACTAGCCGCAAAATGGCATCCTCAACATGAGCGATTATTGGCAACTGGTGGTTCTGATGGATCAATGATGTTTTGGCTTACTGGGTACGTAATTTCTCATCGTGGTTTGTCTCAATGATTAATGTGTTATTATTATAGTCAAGATGGACCCGTAGGGGAACAAGAAACAGCCCATGATTCCAATATTTGGTCTTTAGACTGGCATCCCGTGGGACATATTCTTGTATCTGGTTCTAATGATCACACAACACGATTTTGGACACGGCCACGACCTGGTGAGACGAATGTCGATAAGTTTGATGCAAGTCAACACGCGGCCGAAGAAGCAAGTCGAGAAGAGGAATCTACACGTTCATTTGAACCACCACCTTTCAGACCAAACAATGCACCACCAACAAAAGCTAATGAACCTCCACCATTTCGACCAATCAATGTACCTCGCCCTGGTAGCAACAGCAACAAAAATGAACCTCCCATGTTTCGTCCCCCCAATATGCCATTACCACCACCACCTTTTCGACCTGTTAGCAGTAGTGGCGGTAATAATGGTTTACCAGCTCAAGTACCATCATCCCCTGGATCAAATCCCATGTCATCAGCACATCATCATCCACCATCCATGCGTCCTGGTATGAATAACGGACCGCCACCACCGCCACCGTTCCGTCCAATGCCACCCATGCCACCAGATCATTTTAGACAACAGCAACATATGCGAAGAGGTGATCCTCGACAATCGAAAGATCATCAACAGCAACAACAACGTTCACCTATGTCCCATCCACCTATGCCACCTCATTTTCGACCTCCTCCTTTCCGACCTGGAGCTAATAACGCCAACACACAACAGCCACCACCACCACCGCCTTTTAGAAACAATGGTCCACAACCAAATGGCCCACAACAATTTCGACGTCAAGGAGGTCCACCCAATTTAGGTGATAGAGGAGGAGGAGGTGGTGGTCCCATGCAGCAACAACAGTACGGCTCAGGCAGACAACATCATCCATATCAAAATCGAGGTCCACGACGACATGAACGAGGAGGAAGTGGTGCAGGAGGTGGAGGATCACGCCATCGAAGATATTAAGGCCAATCTTGTAGTAGTGTACATTGTTCATTTAAATAGGAGAGGAAAGAAGTTATGCAGTAATTGCAAACATTAAATACATGTTTTTTTCTTCAACAATGATAATCCAGAACTTTATTAAGGCTATTAACTAGCGGTCCGGGTTGCTCGTAAGCTTTGGATTTTTCTCTGAATGGCTTAACACAGCTTTTGGAGTAATGATCCTACCTTCACGTTTACGCAATCACATTACGATCCCGTGGTATGTGTCGTTACAGGAGCATGAAACTGTTTGCCACCCATATTATATCAGTAAGAGGCTACATCTCTAATAAGCTGCATGTTCCCGTCCAACCATTGTCCCACCTGCATTTGCACCCTCTCACTCAATTTTTTCTAATAAAGCGTGAAGCTTCATTAGATCAGAGTTGATCAGCGTATCTGAGAGCAGCTTGTGTGTGCAAAAATTCAAGGTTGAGATGGCCGATCTCAAACTCATGGATCGTCCGCACTACTAATTTTCTCAATTTGAATCCTCCCATTACAAATTTCACAATGAAGTATGCAATTTTTATATGAATGGAGTTGATCGGCATGACGGAGAGTACCATCTGACCAAGTTTCATGTTTGAGGCGTGGAATCCCAACATGATTCATACTAATAGACATTTCATGAATCCGGGCGGGTACGGAATTTCCGTCGGTCATAGTAAACCCCATATTACACCCTCCCATTCAAAATTCTATAATCAAGCAGTAGTTCTTTAATAATACAAAGTTGATCAGCATGTCTGAGCACACGGTCCTGACCAAGTTTGGATGAACAATCGCGGGGGTGTGCACTATGCACCCTACTTGCGTTCCGCCCGTCCATCGTCTCACCTAAATTTGGACCGTCCGATTCACTGAAACATCATAATGAAGCATACGGTTTTTAAATGAATGAAGTTAATCAGCACGACTCAGAGAACCTGCTTACCAAGTTTCAAGTTCAAGGTGGGGCAATCCCAAGGTAATTCATACTAAATGACATTTCAATGAACCCGGGCGGTTCCGGAATTTCCGTCGATCATGGTAAACCCCACACTATACCCTCCCATTCAAAACTTTCAAATGAAGTGTGAGTTCTTTACTAAGATAAAGTTGATCAGCATGCCCTAGAGCATATTGTGTGAAAGTTTGAGGTTCGAGATGGGCAATCTCAAGATCATGGATCAATTTACAGTGTGCATGAATATGCCTGACAGTGTCTGACCTATATAATTTCCAGCTCTTCCCACTCCACGCTTCTTGTCTCTTCCACCCATTCTCAACTGTTGCCCCATTCAAGTACAACTATCACCTGCGAACGATTGCCTTGCTTCAACCCATCATGTCAACGCTACAACTATCTTGGTCCGATTGTCTTTGACTGCATGGCTAGTTCATGGCGTGTTGCACCCCACTACAACACACGCGTTCCTTGACACTGCACGTTCTCTTGTACACTTTTCTGCCACAATCAAACGTAACAGCATTCATTCGAGCAGATGCTATATTGTCTCAAACAGAGTTCGCAATCTTGTCACTCTACTACGACACACGCTCTTGCACACTCCTCTAACACGACAGACATAACAGCAGTTGCTATCAGCAAGGTCTTTACTGGATTGCATCAAGTTACTTGCAGCAACATGCCTTGCAGCCTTTTTATGTCAACATGAGATAGCCATTGTATAGAAACAGCTTTATTTACTTGTAGCGACCTACTTCAATACATACGAAGTCTTTTACGTCTGGATATGGGTAAATGGGATGGAAGGGATGGGATATATACAGCGCGTGGAAAAGAGAGTCTTTCGTTTTTACGTATCCTTTATCGACTTGGTCATTGTGCATGATGATATCATCGTGGACGATCGATGTATCCGATTATCGTCTACTTTACACGCTATTCCACCATGGCAGCTAGGTGTATATAAAAGTAACTCCACTTGTAAATGCTGTGTGACAAAGGAAGAGAAAGGGTCTGATTGATCCATTGTGTCTTGAAGAACAAAGGCTGTATTCGATAATATAATCCACCTCACTTTCTCTTCGCGATCAGTTTGTAAACATCGCAACACACGTTCCTCTTTTGTGATTTAGATCTTGTAAGGTAGTCATATTATTAGTAGTATATGGAGGATGTATTCTTTGATATCTTGCAGGATAGCTTTGAAGCAAAGCAACATCACAACGTAATTGCTATGGTAACGGGATAATCCATTTTGCATCGTAACTGAGTAATTGCTATGGTAACGGGATAATCCTTTTTGCAACTGAGTAAAGCTCTGTTGTCGGTGCAAAATGTCAGTTTGATTAATGTCGTTGGTAGACTCAATGAAAGCTTTGCGACATCGAGCGACTGACCCATATACGCGAGATTGCAGTTCGCATATCAGAGCAGAGATGGGTTACGTATACTTACAATAGCACATCACTGAGATCAGCGTTATAGAGGTAATTCCATCATCCCAAGTCGCCATTATTCCACTCTTTACATCTTCTGAATGAAACCATGAATAGTATCCTTATTTATATCAAAGAACATAATAATATTTAATGAAGAATGGAGTATTCATTGATGTATTTCAGCGATAAAGGAGTTTGTATATAATGGTGGATACGGTGGTAGTAGTGTCGGTGGTGGTGATGATGGTCGGTGTGTCGGTGTCGATGGATCACCAAAAGAGGCGTATCTTTACATATTCGGTAAAGCAAGTAAGCTCCGGCTATGCGAGATACAAAAAGACAAAGTGCACAGTGGATCGACTTGGACACTCATCTTTCTTCCCCGCGTCCTTTTTTTCCCACACACGTGTCATGGCTGCAGTTACTACTGGTCGTTCCATCAAGAGCCGTCTTGCTCGTTATGCTCCTTTCGAGTGCACTGCTGACCTGTCAAACCTCAGCAAGCAAGAACACACAGCTATCAAGCACCTTGTCAAGGCTGGTCGTTTCATTGATCAACTCTACTTCCGTCAACATTGGTCAGGCAATGAAGCATTGAGAAAGAAGATCCATGAGCAAGGCGATCGTGATTTGTGCGAGTTGTTTGAAATGTACAAGGGTCCTTGGGTACGTGTTTTTAATGGGTGTATGCATATTGTATATTGACTCCTTGGGATAGGCTAGTGAAGACAATGACGAACCATTTGTGGAGGGTGTACCACCATGCCCTGAGACTGGCAACTTTTATCCTGAAGATATGACCAAGCATGAATTTGAGGAATGGACAAGCACCTTATCCAAGGATGAAGAAACCAAGGCCAAGAGCTTTTATACACGTATTGTACGCGGTGCCGACAACAAATTGGCCTACGTTCCCTATTCAGAATGCTATAAGGACTTATTGGAGCCTGCTGCCAAGCACTTTCGTGATGCTGCAGATGCCTTGAGTGAGTTACCAGCTTCGGATATTAAGGATGGCAAGACTAGCGTTGAGACGTTCCTGAGATCACGTGCGGAAGCATTTGCATCCAACGACTATTTACCCTCTGAACTCGATTGGTTGTCATTGAGCAAGTACAACAAGTTGGAAGTCACTGCTGGTCCTTACGAGGTTTACACTGATGCCATGTTTGGTCTCAAGAGCGCATACGAGTTTTATATCCATGCACGTGATGAAGAATCTTCTCGCCTTCTCGAAGCTTTCAGCGACTTGCAATTTGTGGAAGATCATTTGCCAATTCCCGACAAGTACCGCAATGACAAGCTTATTCCTGCCCCCATTGCAGTTGTCAACCAACTCTACGCAGCTGGTGATGTTGGTGTCCCCATGACCGCCGCTTATAACTTGCCAAACGACGAAGAAGCTATCAAGAAAGGTGGTAGCAAGTTGGTGCTCATCAAAAATGTTCAAGAAGGCAAATTCGCACATGTTCTCACACCCATTGCAAAGCAGGTGATTGCTGCAGATCAGCTTGAATATATCACCAGCGACGCATTCACTACCCATATCTTGTTACATGAAGTATGTCATTCTAATGGTCCACATCATACACTTGCTGGTGACACTGTGCGATCCAAACTCAAGGAGTATCATTCAGCAATGGAAGAAGCCAAGGCTGGTATGTATTATAGTGAGAGGAAGGAAGGAAGGAAGGAGCTAAGATGAAGTTGCTAAGCTACATGATTGGTCTACAGATATTGCTGGTTTGTTTGCAGCCACTCTTTTGATCAAGAAGGGCAAGATTGACAAGGTCACGGACAAGCAATTCTGGGTCACCTTTTTGGCATCCGCTTTCCGAAGCATTCGATTTGGTATTAAGGAAGCTCATGGTCTTGGGCAGGTATGAGTGGATGTGCATATCAGGAAAGGAGATGTAGCAATGCTAATAATAATGATTTTGATAGGCATGTCAATTGAACTACTTGGTTGAGAAGGGAGGCTTCGTATGTGATTCTGAGAACCGATACCGCGTCGACTTTGACAAGGTTGAACAAGCTGTTTCTGATTTGACGCATGATATCATGATCCTTCAAGGAGATGGCGATAAGAGCGCAGTCGACGCATTTATTGGAAAATATGGTGTGCTTTCTGAAGAGACCAAGGTTGCCTTGGAGCGTATTGAGCATGCAGCCATTCCTGTGGATATTCGCCCTATTTATCCTATTGCTGACAATGAACAATAAATTGATTTTCCTGCGTACATCAACACTGTCTTTTTCCTTTGTCCTTTTATAATGTCTCATTCACCTTCAACGGGTCCTCAACCACTGGCTGTCCGAGACTTATACACGGGTCGACATAAACGAGCTCGATTCCATACACCAACCAAGCCTGAACCTTACAATGCTGATTACTTTTCATACATCGCTTCCCACTTTACAATCAACGATCAACGTCCTCCAGCAGGCACCTTTGAAAAAGCGTAGGTTTATTCACAGTTGCTTGGTGAATCATGCTAAAGAAGGTTTTGTTCTAGTGAACGAACACGAGACTTGTATACAGAGCTTGAAGCCGACTTGAGCTTTCTTCGACAGATGCGAGGGGTTTGGGAAGGCAAATTAGCACAGCTCAAGGTGAGGTGATACTACAATGGGATGGATAGATTACTAAAGACTAGGTGATATAGATGGATTTTGATATGCTACAAGATATGGCTAGAGCACAACCGAAGGATGTGGATGACTTGATTGATTTGGATAAACGGGTGGCAATTGTACCGCAGATGGATGACGACGAGGAGCAGCCTTCATTACATTCACAGTCAATATCAGCATCTAAAACACCCCTCGTTATTCCAGGAGATATCGATTCAACACAACTCGGATATTTCGACGATGATCCGCAATTGATGAGCATTCTGAGCGGTGATCATGAGAATATATTATGGGACGAGCAAGAAGAAGACAACGACAATACCACAGATATACCCGCTACTACCGCCGCCACCATCACCACTGATCCACGTATCATCATGGAGGAAGAAGAAGAAGAAGAAGACAATGATATTGAAGAAGAAGAAGAAGAAGAAGAAGAAGAAGAGGAAATTGAAGACGACGAAAAAGCAAGACAAGCATTGACGTTGATGTTGGCCGAGTACGGTGACCAGCTTTGATGATCCTTTTTACTACAACGACCACATTCATTATTGCATCCTCCTCCTTCGTTTCACGAGTAAAAGCCCCCTTTTCTTTTGGATATCATGAATATGTATGGGTAGTTCAAAGTCAAACCTTTCATTGTACATGTACGTTACTCATCGGATATACATATACCTTTTCCCTAATAAAAAGTTTCCGACCCATGCAAACTGCACCAGGTACATGCATTCATCTTCTCAGGGCAATATGCTCATGTATGTGCGCGGTTCATTTTGTTCTTTTTCTTCTTTCCATTTTTTATCCCATTCGACTTTATGACAACTACTGCCTTAACCAGCACCCATAAAACACAATCAAAGGAGGTGAGCAAAGAACGAATAATCTTGAATGATCCTATGACTCATTGTTTCAATTGGATGAATAACAAAGATCAGCAAGGAAAAAGAGCACCCTGTATCATGGTTCAATGGTCGATATGAGAAATTACGCACTCTGGGAAAGGGTAATTTTGGCAAGGTGTACCTGACTCGAGATCGTTCTACTGGCAAAGAGGTATAGAAAAGGAAAGCAATAAGAACATGAGGGGCACCAAATAAATGAGCGATTGACGTGTGGCAATTTTAATCCAGGTAGCTGTCAAGGTTGTGGACAAGACGTCGTTTAAAAGCAGTGATCAGCGCCAGCATGCACAAAACGAGAAAGCGATCTGTGAGCGGTTTGCAAGTCGATTACGACACAAAAATATTGTCAATGTGTACCAAGTGGCCTCTGATGAATCAAATGTGTTTGTGGCTATGGAGTATGTCGATGGTGGAGAGCTCTTTGAAAAGATCAAACAACGTCATCGTCTTGATGAATCCACTGCACGTCGTTGGTTTCGAGAAATTATTGAGGGTGTTGATTATATCCACAAGAACGGCATTGTGCACAGGGATCTCAAACCAGAAAATGGTAATCCATTATATATTTGGAAGAGGAGAGTGAATTATCATAAGCTGACAACATATGATTAGTGCTGATTGATCGTAAACACAGTATCCGGCTATGCGACTTTGGATTTGGCAAATTCTGTGAACGACAGCAAGTGCTCAACACATACTGCGGGAGTCCTTTTTATGCAGCACCCGAGATGGTTACAGCTACGCCTTATCGAGGACCACCAGTCGACATGTGGAGCTGTGGAGTGATTCTATACGCCATGTTAGCAGGCACGCTTCCTTTTCAAGGCCAAGACATGCCACAGCTATTTCGACGCATCAATAATGTATCATACACAATGCCTCGTCACATTACACCTGAAGCAGCCAACCTCATTGAACGGCTTTTATGCAAGAATCCCACTCAACGAATCACAGCACACGATTGCCTTAGACATCCATGGCTCAACCACAAAAAGCTACCTTGCCTCCCAACCAATCGACCTACACCCCTCTTTCATCCAGCAGCAAGACAACCATCCACCATCACCACAGCAACCACAAAGGTTTCATCATCATCCATTCTTGTCGAAAAGAAACACTGTCAAAATACAACAACGTCATCACCATCATCATCATCACCATCTACGAGGAGTTGCAAATCAGTGTCGCGCTTGCCACGTCCAACGCATCAGCTCCAACGAAAGCAGATCAAATACTCCAAATTTTGGACCAAGCTGCTGTTTATCAGGCACAAGACACAAGTTGTCCCATCAGCGGAAAAGGAAAATCACCATCATCATCATCAAAATACTAATAACCAATCTCCTCGGTCCAGTAAGAGCAAAATCAAGTCGGTAGAGAGCAAAGTCGCCCACCAAGTCAAAGGTTTACTTAAATCAGCATTCCAACGAAGATTGACTTGATAAATAAAAGAACATTCATGTCATACAAGATGGTTTTGAATTTATTGGGATATGCAGTTGCACAATAGATGATAAAAGTATCTGTCATCTTATCCTCGAGTATTGTTGATACCATAATATAATCTAGGATCATGCATATCAAATGGTAGCGTTGTTCAATGTGAATGTGGCGGCTCTATAACGGTCTTTGGGTCGACTGTTCGTATCCTTCCTACTCCTCTTCCCACTTCTTGACAACGACTCCATGCTCAAACACAGCGTTTATGGTTGGGGACATGCACGTGCGTTGCCGCTGGCCGGAATGCGAACAAGTAACACTGTCTTTAAGCAACCCGTACAGCTGACAGGACGACCGGATTATGCGCCTGACAAGGTGAATTGAGAGATCAAGTAGCCTGCATTGTGAGCAACAAGCTAATGACGGCCATATGGTGTAGGGCAATGTGACGCATGTAGCTGCTGGTTGGGGTCATTCGTTACTGGCAACTGATTCACAGCGTGTTTATGGATATGGATTGGATCGTTGTGGACAAGCAGGTAAATAGCAAGTTGATATAGGGGAGGAGGTCTTTATTGACAGGCGTATGTATGTACATAGGGAATGGGCTTGTGTTTGAGAGCAAAGACAAGGTGCGTCAGCTGGCCTGTGGGAGAGAACATTCGCATATTGTGACGACACAAGGATTATACTCGTTTGGCAATGGAATGTATGGGCAACTTGGCGTGGGCAAAAGCAAGGAAACACATCCAGGCACCTTTGTTATTGAGAATAAGCCCTGCCAGGTTGTCACGCGAGGTACCGTCACTGACATTGCATGCGGTCTGGACCACACTGTTTTCGCAACAGGTAACAATGAAAGGCAACAATCCCACTCGTCCCTTTACTTATTCATATCACCATCATCATCATAATAGACCATCAGATGATCTATGCCATGGGTTGGGGTGCAGATGGCCAATTGGGCGTGGGCGAGACCATTGATTACAATGTGCCAAAGGCTCTACCATCACTTGGATCTCCTATCAAGAAGCTTGCTGGTTCCACTGACTTTACATTGGCTCTTACTGGTAACCATTTGGATATTCGATATTCATATGTGTATATATATCTTACACCTTCTTTACATGCATATGCCGATCAGCTGATGGCCGGTTATGGACGTGGGGCAATTCTGAATATGGGCAAGGTATGACAGGCGCCAAGGTCGATAGAGTAAGTTATGGCAACACAAAGACAATTATGAGTGTGCTTCGTTCAATATCATTTCATTGTGTCTCATGCTTTGATGTTTTTATTTCTTATCATAGATTTTGGAGCCCGTTGTATTAGAACATCGGGGTATCACCGATATTGCAGCCGGTGGTCCATTTTCAGTCGTGCTTACAGGTAATAAGGTTTAACACATGAGCAAAAGGGAAATTGAGATTCTAAAGTTATGTTGAACAGACGACGGTGCAGTACACACATGTGGATATGGTGCTCTTGGCCTTGGCAAGGATATAATTGAGACATTGACATTGAAGCGGATACCAGGACTCAAGGATATTAAACGTGTATTTGCAACAACCGATTATGCAGCGGCTATCACAGGTAAAAAAGGGAAAAGGGGACTTATTTGTTGTTTATTGTTATGGATGCAAGCTGATGTTTGTGATTTTTTTTTTCACGCAGCATCGGGTGAGCTCTTTTCATGGGGCTTGAATGGACCAAGCGGAAGACTTGGGCTAGGACATGACGAACACGCATTTGTGCCTCAAAAGGTGCCGCTTGACAAACCAGTAGCAGACGTGGCGCTAGGCACCCATCATGCGATTTCCCTGTGTATAGACGAATAGACAACATTATCCCCATATCTACCACACGACATTTTGCCACGAGTGAATAAAACACACAATGACGATGATGGTGGGAAAATGCACATTATCTGCAAAAATCAACAATACGGCACCTCATATTCAACTCTATGATGTCTGATGGAAATGATGCTACGTGGTGCATGGGGTTTTGTCACACGATGGCATGGCATGCGGAGCGCGCGGCTCTTGTCCGTGGCAACGACACAAAAAAAACCACACGAACCGTTTTTGATGGAGAATGGTAAAACTCCTTGGTAATAGGATGACTCCTAGAATGCACTAACGCAACAAACAATAGGCCATTCTGGGCCATATGGTGTCGTTACCTTCTCTTTTTTCTCCGTGTATATATCCTTGAATATGTGATTATTGGAAAGTGATGATCCCGGGCGTTTCGTTCCTTAATGGGAGATACGACAGGTTGTGTAACCCAGCCGACTGCAGCACAGTAACAAAAGGGGGAAGAGCAAAAAAAAAAATGGGTGGGCGGAAATTCCCATTAGAGTATTCAAGGAGGTACGAGGCGACATCGACGGGTGATGATGATGATGGATACACAATACACGCATTAGCCTGATCAGCAGGGGTTGTGTCATAATGAAGCAGTTTGCCTATACAAGCGAGGAGGTCTTGTGCCAACAGCAGCAGCGGCATCAGCATCAGCATCAGCATCAGCCCAAATAGGAGGCTTCTCCGGTCCGTGCAGATGCACAAAAAGACGAGCTTACATGTTGGCCGCTGCATGACGACGTTACTTCCCTCTTTTTTTCTTATTCTTATCCCTGACTTATTCTGCTGACTTTTTTTTTTTAAAGCCGCCCTTACCACTTTTTCTTGCATATTTCCCCTTCCTCTCTCTCTCTTTCTCTCTCTCTTTTCTTTGCTCTTTCTTCCTTATTTCTCACACAATGACGCATACTCATCGACGTTCCCGCCATGAATCAGGTATGAGTCTTGGCACTCCGCTTACAGAAATATATTCAACTCAACATCTTCCTCCAATTTGCAGTGCCCTTCCAAATTCATCCATCCGGTGCACTCACTTCACCTAATGCTCAATCCTGTCGTTACGACTCGTCTCTTGGCTTGTTGACAAAAAAGTTTATTGCTCTTTTACGTTCCAGTCCTAATGGAGAATTGGATCTCAACCGAGCCGCCCAACAACTCAAAGTACAAAAGCGACGTATTTACGATATCACCAATGTGCTTGAAGGCATCCGACTCATTGAAAAGAACTCAAAGAACCACGTGCGATGGATGTAAGGAAACTGCGCTCTCAAAAAAAAAAAGAAATTGTTGGGTACCGGAAATGCTCATTCTATTTTCTTTTGTTTGTGCGCTCACAGCGGCAATAGTGGCCATACTGCATCATCATCATCATCATCATCATCATCGCCCAAGGTCGTCGACCAAAGGAAGGTTGTTTCATCTCCTACATCATCGACATCATCATTATCATCCGTGACATCTGCAGCATCAAGCACAACAAGCAATAACAGCAATAGTGCGAATTTGGAGGAGCTGGAACGCCGGCTTGCCTATTTACGGACACACAACGTGTCGCTTGAAAAGGAACACGAGCGACTGACTGACACTAAACGGCGTGTGGATCATGAAATTGAACAAATGTTTAAGCGGAATCGACAACACTGTTACTTGACATTGGATGATCTCGCCCGTTATCAATCAAAATTGAGACAGGACGTGCTAGTGGTTGTCAATGCGCCTTATGATACCCAGATTACTGTTGATCGACCACCAAAGTATTACCGACCACGACATCAGCCCTATGCCAAGGTATGATTTTATTATATATACATCAGTCTATGCTATGTACATTTAACTCACTCATAAATCAGTCAAAGTGCTATATCCGTGTTCCGGATCATTCACGTCAGCCGTTGCACATTCTTTCATTAAAGAGCGAACGACAGCAACCTTTTTGATTTCAGCGTGTATCCAGTCCAACAAGCACATATCAACACACATGCAACAACGCACATATCACACACACACACACACACACACACAAACTTGCTTGCAGTATATACCATTTCACAACTCATCAACTACGATGCACATACAACATGTGAGTTTTCCTTGATGGAAGACCGACGACGTTACGACGTTTTTGTTTTTGTCCTTTAGACCTTGGCCCCATTACCTTGAAATAGTGATCATATTTGCTCTCTTTCTCACTCTCTCACTCTCTCTCGTTTTCCCGATCCATCATCATCATCCTATTCACTCCTCATTCTCCTTTCCCCGCGGTTCCCTATATTTCGCACCCCTGGATCTGCTCTCGTATACAGTACTACAAACACACACGCAACACCGAAATAGCAATAACTCCTGGCGAGATGAAAGTTCACAAAGTACAGGGCACGTTTACAGGCAAAAGGGAACTCTCTCAATCATAATAAAGAAGGCATTTCTGAAAATGGCATTTTGGACAATTCTCATGCACATTAATGGTGTGTGCCTACATGGGGGAGGATATGGGTGTGGTTTATGCAGAGCGTTTTGGGAACCAGATCTATAATATGTACACCGCGCGCGCGGGCAAACTCGTGTTCCATGTGGGGTTGGAATCAAGAATATACTATTTCCAACTTGTTAAACACCCACTCGCACATGCGGAGGATGTCCAAGTCATGCTACTATTGAAAACAAACAAAGGAGAAGTTTGATAGGCGTAGCACATTTCACACATGGATTCGATTTGGCACAACACAAAATAAGATTATCTTTATTCGCACACTTGCCCAATAATAACATGTTCTCAATAGAAGCTCCCAAGCTGCTGTGTACATAATTAATCCAATAACAGGATTCATAGTACTATTAAACGCCCAACGAAGCAGTCACCCTTTTGGTTATTAACAATGAGCCAATGTGCAACAACAAAGTGGGGTGTATGTAAGTTGCATTAGGGAGATCGATTTCGTTTTGAGAGAGAGTGTATGTGTGCGTGTGTGAGTGAGGCAAGTTAAGCAACCTATACGGCTATGCCTTTTTAGAAGCAAAGGCGTATGCAGCTGTATATGGCAGGTACCCATTCAGATCCGTTTTCCACTTTTTTTTCCTCCTGGCATCAACAGCACACTACCATGACCAAGCCCCCTGGCTACTATGTGGACATACATATTTTGTTACTGCTGTAATACGTGTGATTAGTAGTCGCACAAACGGTGCATAATGACGATGACGCTTGATATCTTCATGGGAAGATCCACTGGCTTATGGGTTGGTAGGATCGTATCTGTATCAACTTGTCAAGAAGGTCTGGGCCCAAAAAGACACCATAATGCATTGGCGTGTAATAAACCCGTACATAAAGTTCATGCATGGGTAAGACAAAAGCTTCTTTTTGATGCTCGCGGCATCATCCATCCCTTTCGACATGCTTTACAGAAGAACGGGAGATGGGAGTCAATCGCTTTTGAGAAACTATACCATTTTTTGCGCATATCATCCTCACTATGCATTAGCACATAGGAGACCAAAAGAGAGTAAGAGATGAGGACCGTATATGTATACACGTCAAACGTGTATTATAAAGCGTATTGTAATAGGGAGGGGGGATGTCGTGCCGACCCTATGCTAGTAACAACACCACCTACAAACGTGAGCTTTTGCACGATCATCTACCTACCTATTCAGGAGACCACAAATGTGAGCAGTGACCCCAAACCCAATATCATTGTCATGTAAAACATGCTCTGTGCTTGGATGCACGGTTCATGTCACGCAATGTGTGCATGTGTATCGCATGAAGCGGCGTGCAACCCATCCGGATGAGTTGGGCTAGTGTTACAAAAACACGAAAGCGAAGGACGTGCAAAGTGATAAGCGTAGTGGCATTTTCCGTGGATATTGTCTTTTCCATTCTCCTTAATCGACATTGGTTTGCACCATCCATGTGCCTTCTCTCCCAAACTCATATACTACCATCCCCGTCTTGTGAACAAGCAAATCGATGTTTTGATGCTACTCATCCATCATCTGATAGTCGCCTCAACTAGAAGAAGCAACGCTTTTTATACCAAAAACAGCAGATTGTTTTCAACAGTAACTTATAGCAGCTTCCCTTTTTCGTTCCTCATGAAAGCTATCCACATCTTCAGACTCAGCATTGACAACAGGCATTATCCAATCCTCCAATTACAACTTGGATTCTTTTTAACTGCAACTCGAGCATCCATGCTTGCTAAAAATAATGGCGAGGGCCGATAATCTCATGTCACTTTTAGCGGGACATAGTATCTTAATGGATTGTGTTATCACAGGTATCTTGGACCACTAATAAATATTAGGTCCATCTTGATTCTCCAAGCCCTGAGTGATCTTTTATTAAGGCAGCAAATCCAGATATCAGCTCATTAAACACATCCCAATTGACAACCTTCCTTTTTTGGTATATACGTGGTATCACATCGATACGCCGGATCTCCTATCCAGCAGCTCATACCCCTGACGATGAATGATCATGAGATTATCTAATTGACAGGTTTATATGTAGGCTTTATCATCCTGTGTGTTGCTCTAAGAGGCGCCCTTTAGAACGTGAAAATGGCTGATAATGCCAAGATCGTATGGAGAGGGAGGGGGAGGAGAAAGAATATTGCCCCTTGTTGTTGGCATAGCAACAATCCTCTGGCAACGATGATCATCACCAAGGGCTCCTGTATTGTCTGAACAACATAATCGAATCCACACTTTAAGAAAGAAAAGCAGCAGTCTACGACCGATAAATCATGTCGTATAATAAATCGCCATGCGTCGATTATAATAAGAAGGAAGGGCATACATGAAAGGAAAAGCCAATTGATGAAATAATAGGGTGAAGGAAAGAAAGAAGCTGTTGTTCGATTTCATGATCCATGACCTGGTACGTGGTGGTGCGTGTGGTGTGAACCAGGCGTTAATGCTCAGTATGAGCTTGCCCCCCTAATACTACAGCTTCTACTTCACACCAACAAATCATTGACACAAATCTTCTTTCGATCTCTTTAATACAGGACAAATAGTATGTACGTCAATGTGTTGTATCACCATAGAAAATCTGGATAACTTTTACCAGTTGTAGTGCCAACCTAAGAATTAAAAGGGTCCGCTAGGATGATGCAGGTGCGTGGTTTTGTGTTGCCAACTGCCTAAGTTAACTATTGCGGAATGAATATCCGCTAATGTTAACCGCATCCATATATTAATTAAGATAACCTATTGATATCCACAGTTGAATCGTACGGTCATCAAAGTAAAACGATGATGCATCTTTCTATCACCGGAGCGGACCATCCGAAGAGCCATGCGGATAAAAAAATAACGCCGACAAGCTTGTACCACAAGTGACGCTTGTACGACAACCTATCTGTTTTCAAACCCACTCCTCGTCCCTCAGTTTCCGTAAACATCATGCCGCTCAACAATGTTGTGCTGATATTAATTACTTCATGCATAGAATTTTTGGGATTGCATTGTGCTTAGCTATGAATCAACTAAAAAGTTTTCTGCCAGAGAGAAACGTACTATTGTATCGCATCCAATTAGCTGCAGAATAATGGACCATTTATGCATCTCAGAAGCTGATGGAGAGAAAGGAACTGCACGCGTGGCACATTGGGGTTTTTTGACATCTTCTGTGCCACGTTATATTTTACAGCGAAGCCACATACATAGTACCAGGATACTGGTAACATAATATAGCAGATTCCATCCATCCAACTACCATCTCATTAGACACAAGCGAACACAACCTGATGGATCTCCTCCTCCTTGCACGTTGTATTATCATGCATCAAATAAGGATCCAGCTGATCGGCAGTTATCCCATGTGATATTGTGATGTTGGTGGGAATCATCAAAGTGGATGACGTGATGTCTTATCGACATGTCTTTTATCATACATATTCTCTAAATGATGCCTGGAAAGTATCAAAATTGGTATAATCCATGTTTGCACAAATGGTTCAAAATGGTGTTCGCTCGCATAAGGTTAGACTCGCCGTTGGAGCTATTATGTGATATTCTTTGCCCGAGACGGAGCTGGCTGATGATCATCATGTTCGTCAGAGGATGCAGGTAGTACGATAACAACATGTAAAGGATACATGATGCATGCAAAACAAACGATACTATCAGTCGTCAATGATCGTATAGTAACCATGCTATGTAACAAGATGAGGGGGGCTAAAAGGCAGATGAATGAGGCTTCGTCGCTGCAGTACAAGAATCAGTCGCGCGATTGTATCTTATGATTTCCCCAGCCGTTGTATATAATAAATAACCTTACACCTTTGACTCGATATATACATATGTGTGTACGTGTGCCCCGCCAAATGCAAAAAGGTATACAAGCTCATCTACCCAGGGGAAAATGAGCTCCATAAAGTTTTACACAGCCCGCTCATCCACGTTTGTACGATGATGCTATACCATCTATTGCTTACTGGCTATATCAAAAGATTGCATGCTCAAGTACATTGGAGCGGGACCATGTGCTCTGCTCTGTGTGTGTGTTGCCACCTATTTAATGTATACAATATGCAATTTCAGGATGATGCAGGTGGTGGTGTGGTTGTTGCCAAGCACTACCATGCAGGGGCGGGGTTAAGTGTGTTGCTGACAATAGTGTCGGTTTTCTCTCTTTTCCGTGGTTCTCTCCGGTAAAGGTTGTCATGATGAAAGCTGTCTTTGTTGTGTGTCCGAGAACATTGCCCATTTTGCAATCAATTCTCAGTGGGGCGCAGGATCATTCAACCTATGCCTTTTTGTACTGGGGGGCTGCTAAATTTAGCACAATTTCTCCTCCACTCGCTGGCGTGCATACTCAAGCGTATATTATGCTTCATGATCACTTGTGTACCGAAAACAGCTTATATATAAAAGGCACAATGGTTACCTTTTCTCCTTGTTCATTAACAAAAAAACAATTACTCCTGTTTTCTTCTTCTCCATATTCATCTTTCATCTTTTCTCTTTTGTGTGTTGTTGTTGTTATTTACTGTGCTGTGCTGTATACGTGAAAGATGTTTGGAAAGTCATCCTCCAAAGTCAATCAGTGGTTGGAACGTCGACGACCACAATCCGCTTATTACCCTTCGTCGTCATCCTCCAAGCTACAAATCTCACCCGATAATCAGGATGAATCATGCAGAAATGGATCTACCGCCCATAGCAACGCCACATTGGCACGACGCGCCTTTTCTTTGCAACAGCATGGTTCAGGACATAGCAACCGACTAGCATCACCATCACAGAATGAAACGAATAGCAGCAGCAATAATACTCATCCTCTATCGATCCCCACACGACATACCAGCAAGTTTTACAAGTTGGATCCAGAGCTACAGGCCCGTGTTGACAATGTGCTTGAAAGTGATCAACTTAAACAGCTCATGGATCGTCTTCAACAACAGAAAAAAAATCAACGACAATCGCAACCACCTCCTGCTGTTCCACCTCACTACATCTGCTAGAGCAACACAAACGCATACATTTCCTTCCTTCCTTCCTACACCCTTCCCACAGCATACAAAATCTTTTTTTCTTTTTCCCATCCTGTGATCTCTTAACAACATCCGCCGTGCCACCACCAACGCCACACTTTCATACGGACATACACAATAATGCTATATACCTTTTCGTTTATCCTTTTTTTTGTACACGATCATCTCGATAAAGTCTAAATATCTGGTCGACGCACCAGCAGGCCAAGTTCCATGCCTAATTGTGTATGACATTGCTCCTTGTAGCGTTCAAAATGAGTCTTGACTTGATCCAATTCATCTTGTTGTGCGGCAAAGGTAGTGAGAACGACATTTGATGGGGTTGCATAATATACAACTTCGCACATGGTTGATATCTCATCGGATGACTGGGGTAATCGACCAGGATAATCGAGTAATCTGGCAAGTGATGTCTCTGATACTTGTTCATCTTGTTGATCCAGGAGTTGTTGTACCAATGAACTTGACTTGTGCACCAATAAACATCCTTTAAGCTCCATTTCATCACTCGCCAATGGATGATGGATCTCGTTAATGCATATACCACATTTCTCTTTCAGTGGATCCAAGACTGCCTGCCGATATAAGTGTGTTATGCTGCTTGTTGAGGGACTGGAGTCTCGAGGGAAATCAATCAGCACGCATGGTTTAAGACCGACAAGGACGAACGCCAACTCGCCATACAACAGTGAATCGGCTGGATCAATATGATGGGCTCGTAACAACGTACGCTGCTCTGTTGGCAAGTTGTCGAAGAAGGCAACCTCACGATCACGGTATTCTCGAATGACTTGTGCTTCGTGTGTATCGGCTGCAATGGGATGCATCAAGGTGGCTGCAAGAAAAGAAAAAAGATAAGCCGCTGCTTTTCCACTTGTTTTTCCTTCAATTGACTACTCACAACAACACCATGGTTAAAGGTATAAAAGATCTGCTCGTTCGTCTGAAATGGGTAGCTGACTGTTGAATGCGACATGACAGAAAAGAAGAAAGACACCACCATCACCACTACAGCAAAGAAAGCCAAGAGCAATTCCGAGATCGATGATATATTTGCCACCAAAAAGTTACCCAAAGACGACAAGAGTGTAGAGCAGGAGTCGGCAAAGAACAAGAACAAAAAAGACAAGAAGAAGAAGAAGGAGAAGGAGGATAGCGATGATAAAGAGAAGCAAGAGGATCAAGAGAACAAGGTGGAAGAAGTTGTATTCGCAGAACTGGCATCTGTCAAAAAGGGAATCAAGCGACAGCAACCACCCGCTCCTCCTGAAGATGATGACAGCTTTGGAGATTCTCGAGGAAAGAAAGCCAGTAAGTCAAAGCTATTTGTGTCTATGGTAATCGACATTGTTGCTCATGCATGAATTAGAGCGTACAACGGAGGATGGTTATCCCTTGTATGATGTGAAGGATCTCCGGATAGGTGAAGGCAAAGGTAAAGTGGTATCATTATGATGCATGGGATGGTTACTGATTAGAGATATTGCACATACAGATACTCCTCAATGTCCCTTTGATTGTGATTGCTGTTACTAGTAGACATTATTTCATTGTAAATACATACAACATCGTTTATTCAACAACATAATACATTCATGTTTACAATTTGGAGAACTTGGCAGGCTTCTTTTCCATAAATGCTTGAACAGACAATGGGATATCTTCAGTGTTCAACATGGCAGACGACCACGTGACGGTATACTTGAGACCTTCAGCAACCGAATGATCACGAGAGTAGTTGAGCAAGTGCCTGGTTGGATGTACATAGAGAGTATGAATAAGCATGAATTATATATATACAAAAGAGGCGAAGCTTACTTTGTACCGAGCACAGCCACTGGAGATTTGCTTGCAATCACACGGGCAGTCTTGAAGGCTTCTTCTAAAACTTGTTCCTTGGTATCGGTCAACTTGCTGATAAGACCCGTTTGGTATGCCTCATTGGCATCGATCCTTTGAATCATCTCATATCAGCTATATTCATATAAAAAGTCTCCTCATGACAGGATATAACTAACTTGCGACCGGTAAGACACCATTCACGTACAAGGCTCTGGTTACCAATAACCTTTTGCAAGCGTTGCAAGGAACCAACATCAGCAGCGAGACCAACATCAACTTCCTATCATTGTCGTTGTCAGGGTATGTTCCACCAAGATGGGTTCTCCAAGTTCCTCACCTTGACAGAATAATAAGAATCCTTGGTACCATAGCGAATATCACAAGCTGTAATCATATCGACGCCAGCACCGATACATACATTGTGGGCAGCCACGATGACAGGTTGCTCACACTCTTCAATAGCAGTGAATGCATCTTGGAAATCCTACAAGATAAGTTAATTATCATATATGTATCACTGGGTTAATCATGACTCACCCTAATATGCTTGCGTGTAGCATACACGTTACGAGCAATATCAGCATCAGGATCGGTAAGGCTACTGAGACTCTGTTCTGCCACTGGAGGAGGAGGAGGAGATGGCGGGAGTTAGTATCACAATATCACATGCCATTGTCGAAGAAAGCTAGCTTACGATCCAAGCCTGAAGTGGTAGCCCTGCCTGCACCAGAGAGCACAATAGCACGAACATTCTTGTCATGGGTGATATCACGGAACACGGCTCGTACATCGCGTACCATCCTACAAGTCAATCGCATATAAAGATCCCGTTTTCTCGGTTTCCAAGAGAGACATGCAAGAGAGGCCTTACTCGTCATTGAAGGCATTCAACTTTTTCGGGCGGTTCAATTCGACATGAGCAACACCGTCAGGATATACGGTGACCTTGACAGTTTCGTATTGGTAGTTAGGAGAAGAAGTCATTGTATGTATGAATAAAGACAAAGCAAGGGGAGGATGAAGAGGATTATATATATATGCATTTTCACGTGGCGAATATTCGCTTTGTCAGACCAATTGATTTGTCGTGTGGGGTTCAGAGGAACCAGCATTAAAAATGTGGAGTGAACATTAGTGACCATTTGTATCACTTTAATCATCCAAATTCTAGCTTAGATAAACGTCATTGTAACGTGGCTGCATTTTCGGAAACGAGTGATTGCCGTGTAATATCTTTTTATTTAAACAGCTTACAAAAGTGTATTTGGTTGCTATTGCATATCTAGTTGACAGCTTCAAAGTATTCCTTGGAATCCTTGTGGTTGGGCTTGATGGTCTTGTCACCCTTTTGCCAGTTTGCAGGGCAAACCTATAATTGATCCCTCATGAATTAGCCTATATTGCTCCATACTCATTATTGCCCTCTGATACTTGCCTCGCCATGTTCATCAGTGAACTTGATAGCTTCAATGACACGGAGAGTCTCATCAACCGAGCGGCCAATGGGCAGGTCGTGAATGTGTGCAACACGAAGCTTTTGTTGTGGATCGATGACGAACAAACCTCTCAAAGACAAACCAGCTTCGGGGATCAACACTGCATAGATCAAGATAATGAATCAGTACAAGCGCTCCTTTATATCCATCCACACGCACATACCGTTGTAGTCAGTGGCAATCTCCTTCTTGATATCAGAAACCAAGGGGATCTTGATGTCACCCAAACCACCTTGCTTTCTAGGAACATTGGCCCATGCTATGATTGAATGAATAATATTGTATCAGCATTTCATCATCATCATCCTATCCGATGATTATATCCAAGCATACCCAAATGAGAGTGAACGTTGCTATTGAGATTGCATTTAGGAAGACATGTTGACAAGCGTATATTAAAGTTCTCATCCACTTACTCAACGCTAATGCCCACCACTTCAGCACCCAACTTGCGGAAGTCTTCAATGCGGTCGCTGAAAGCCAACAACTCGGTGGGGCACACAAAGGTGAAGTCGGCAGGATAAAAGACCATGACAAGGAACTTGCCCTTATAGTCAGACAATGAGAGGTTCTTGAAGGTGCCGTCCACAACAGCGTCAGCGGTCCATTGAGGAGCAGTGTCTGTAGAAACGATATTAACAAGTTGTTCATTTTGTCATGCGTTGTAATGAGCACGTACGTTGAATAGTGGCGGTCTTGGGAGCACCAGCAGTGGAGTATTGTTGCATACGCGTCATAGCAGCAACGGCAGGACGAGCCACAGCACCCAAAGGACGGGTAGCAACGCGAGGTGCAACGATGGCAGAAGCACGAGGAATATTGGTCAAAGCACGACGAGCAACGTTGGCAAGCATAATGTTTGATAGAAACAAAGAGAAATGAAAAACAACGACAACGCGCTGCTTTCTGGGGCTTCCACCTATACTTTGGCACTATATTGGATGTCCGCATGATGTCAACTTTAACATCTCTATACTTTTCCCACAGCTGTCGTACATGTTAGCCACGTTGTTGCTTCCATTGCACCCAACTATAATTCATAAAATAATTGTGCTAGTACTTGAGCAGTGAATGTTGATATTGTGCAATAAACGACTGGGTGATTTTTGTTAGGTTATCATACTTCCTTTGACAATGCAGCAAGTGTCATTATTACGCATAACAATGACCAACATATACGTATATATTAACTCGCTTTGATTCACGCATATACTATTAAGCTATCGGATTCTTGTGTCCCATTGATTGTACTCTTGAACAAATCACAGGGCAAAATGCTTGTATCTCATTCGGCAAATGCCGTTGATGGCACAAAAAAAGTCGAGAACGCAAGGTTTTGCATCTATTCATGCGTCATGGCTGCATATGATGATGCGTTCGGTAAACGGGGATGGTTGATAATGTTAAAAACACACAACCTTCAATAGCTTATGATACATAGGGGTTTATAGCAATCATACCAATGGTATACCTACTACTGGGCTTGGCAGTAGATCAATAGCGAGGTGGGGGGGGCACCTATCCCTTTTCATTCGTTTGACCCCAGAGAGCCTCTCTCTCTCTATTATTGGATAATGTTTGGGTTGATTGGTACAGCTAATTTATGGTAGGTATGGGATGGTATTAATAGACGTCGTGATCGATCATTCTAGCAAGTTTTCTTCTTTATATAGCATGCGTTCTTTATTACACTTGAATAACATTATCGGACTTTTTTCGCCACGATCATAAAGAAAGAGTTCAGGTGGAGCTAAAGGGATGCATATGAGCTGAAACGGAAATTATGAGAGAGACGATAATTAGTGGCTAGTAGTGTGTTTAATAATGATGATCCAATATAATTGTCGGCGACGGGTTTATGTATTGCAGAGACAAAGGTTTCGGATGACATTGTGAAACCATTTATTGCTTTTGACAATAAGAAGAATACTATACTATTCATTCGGTTGTGGTACTGATTTTCAATATGCACTGCAGACGAAGGTAGCATGAAAAGGGTGATCGTTGGGTGCACCAATAAAGTTTATCCAAAAGGTGTTCGGTAAATGGGAAAGAGCGTACATGTGTGTGATAGTATCAGCAATAAGCAGGTGAGAAAAGGGAAGGCAACTCACACTCTCCGTTTTTTTTGTGCCCAGCAGCAAAACCTCCAAACCCACTTGTTGGCCCTGTTTCCCTTTCCTTCTTCTCTTGTACCCCTTTTCTACACTTATGCCTACTCTTTTGTCAATCTCGCAGAATGAACCGTTCCCAATGTCAACCATGACCGACGGCCAACAACCAACCTCGTACAAGGAGATTATCAAGCAGCTTGCTGCTCAAGCACCGAAACCTTATGGCGCCATTCCACCGCTCCTCAAGAAACGTAAAAAAAAGAGCAGCAAACATAGATCACGTCGTAAATCGCCGGATCCAGCAGACGAGCCGCAACAGCTGAAACCAATGCGTCGCATGTCCCATGTGGAAGATTGGATAGTCGTTGACAGCAAGGAAAGTCTACCAGACGAAGAGGAATTGGTAAGAGACAACGTCGTCGTGGATACCTCCCCGTTGCTATGATACTCATTCAATGATGGTTGATAGACACATCCATTCTCGACATTCTTATCTGCCGGCTTTTTGACACAAGTACTACCATTGCATATGCCACCACCCTCTTTAAGTGATCCCGCCACAGAAATACGAGATGCTATAGCAGCCGAGACAACCGATCAAGTACAAACATTGGATGATGCATTGGATGAGGATGAGGATGAAGAGGAGGAGGATGAGGATGAAGAAGCAACACTACGTGGTCGTGTAGTCCATGCGAATTGGAAAAGTGATGGAGAAGAAGCGGATGATGATGATGAGGACGAGGACGAGGATGGGGATTCTTTCAGTGTGAAAAGCGTACTATCAGACAACAAGACGTTGGTACGACGGCATTCAATTACATCTTTTTCAAAGGCACAGACACCTTCAACGTCGACTACAGCCTCTTATGTCATGTCATCTTCTCCACCTCGACCTTCAGATATGCAACAAGTCAGACTTGCACAGACCATAGCCAAATTGAGGTGGTCACTTGTCGTATCATCACCACCAACATCACCATCACCTGTAGCAGCAAGCCCTGAATCATTGAAAAAGAAATCGACAAAGGCAGGATTGATACCAATGCCACCACCACCGAGACGACCGGCTTCACAACGTCGACGATCCGAAGCTACGACCAAACCGCGGTTTAATCCCGAGACCAACACGTATACCCGAGATACCCGATCCAATCCTGATCACCTTAGGATAATTGTTGCAGAGCTCCGTATGATGAGGCACAAAAAGCTATTAAGTCCACTCAAACCTCGAGGCTTTTTGCCCAGGCGTAAGGATCCGTTTATCAAGGGCACCAATCGAAAGATTTCACCTTTGAGATTCCAAGTGGAGGAATGATTTATATAACACAGTATCTGTATTTTCCATGGCATACCCCACACACCACCTCTTATATTATTATACACGCATATAGCGCGACACCCTTCCTTTACCCGACCCATATATCAGATGCAGTGTCATCCTCACCACTCGAACGCACTTGTTTACGTTTATCAGTATTCTGTGCAAGCAGAAACATATAAATATATATGATATTCCCTTTGTGTTACGATTCTAAAGTGTGCTGGACTGCTGAAAGTTGTATGTAGGAGAGAAAGAGAGAATGCTCGTGCCATGTATCGTCTATCACTCGCATCATGCTGTACATAGAATCCACGTTGTTTTGCCACACGTGAAAAAATTAAACCTTTATCAACATGTCCATCAGTGGAAAAAGGGATCAATGCCTGACTTGTATCCTTGATTGTTTGATCTCGGTTACGTTTAGCTGCTGTGGTTCTTGCAAACAATCATCCGTTCGGATTGCCCTTTATTAGAAAACGTTGCACACATACGATAGGTTGAATGCAATAACGCCTAAAATAGAATCTTCCAACAGCAAAAAAGATGGTTGGTGATATGGGTCTATGTATAGGTCGTATTATAGAGATAAGAAGAACAAGTTGCTTGGATGTAGTATTGTAAAAGACATGTACACATCCACTCAACACGTGCAGATGCCAATTCGGAAAACATCCTGTTGGTCCTTGTATTTGTCAATCATCGAATGCATTGAATTCCCAGCAGCATTCTGGTAACGTTGTTGTGCATTAGAGCGTTTCTTTTTTGGAATAGCACAAGGTGCATGAGCCAACAAGGCGTGTGTGCCATGGTCTTTGCGGGAGAGAGAGAGGAGGGGCCAAGATAAAGAGATTACGGCGTTTCTATTGAAGCACAAATATAACCAAACCCCTTGAACTTTTTCATTCTTCATTTATAATAGCTTAAATATACAGCTGGTACACGAAAATGAGGCACTGCATGTGTGTGTATGTGGAAACTGCAAGCACTTTTTCACCCTATTATCCATGATGATCATGCTTATTGGGGTTCTGCATGAAAAGAGACTTCTAGGAGATGAGTCTATAATAGAGATGGGGGTATGCATGTATTATGCAGCAATCTCCATTTTCTATTGTCGTCCTTGTAAAGTAGTTCATCATTCAGCCATGTAAAAAGGAGACGTAGTTTCAATGATGGTCTGTGTTGTAGCTGATAACAAAGAGAAAAATTTGGAACAAAGAGAGCGGAATGGGGGGAGCGTTACTACTAGAAAAGTGATGATGGTGGTTACATCTACAAGTGGTTCCCCGGCGTATCTTCGGATACCAGATAAGGAAACGCCGTTTTGACAAGTGGAAGAAAAAAAATATTTGCATACATGAAAAATAAACGATGGGTGGGGGATGTTAGTTGGTGATTGAACTATACGCGTAATTGGAAAAGGGATATAATGATGCCATGGAGAAGATGATAATGCTACAGAACATGGGTGGCTGTATTCAATGGTGGTGATGTAGCCCACCAATTCTCGCTTGGACAGCATCGTGATCCCTTTGTTGTTGGCTCCACCAAACTATCTGTTGATGCTCGCATCTCGATCAACCATGTTTGTGTATGCCAAGTTCCTTGGATACTGCTATTGGCACTAGAACGACGACTGCTAACTCGTCGACGAATCGAAGCAGGTCGCTTTGCTTTTTGGATAAGGCCGCTTAGCGCATTCAGCAAATTTCGTTTGGATGGAGATCGGCGAGGCATTTTCCACGTCTCAGCTATATAAGACATGTGTAAGAATGAAAATGCGTTAAAAAATATGTGTTGGATCTTACCTGATGAACCCATGACATCCTTCTTTTTCGAAAGAGCGGGATTGGAGTAGCAGCGACGCGGGGCTCGGTTAGGTGATAATGGCTTCTTTGTATTCAATGAACGAGTTGAACGTAACAAAGGAACTTCGGTAGCACGCGTATTGGGTTGTGTGGTATAGGGAGTGGATGATGTATTGATAAAGAGCTGTTCGAGTGATTCGAGTGCAGGGACATCAGGAAGCTTCAATATACGGGTCTCGACACGGTTTGAGAGTGGATCGAAACTTGACAGCTTCAAGACGCCTTGATCAAATACGAGTTCGCGAGGCATCTTTGATAGTAAAAGTGATTGAAGGATTAGGAATGGGGATAAGGGTCACTTGCAGAGTTGAAAAAAAAGAATAAAGAAAGGGAAGAAAACAAAACAAAAGCAGTATATCTGTATAAGCTCACAAAATCCGGGCACCATGCGTATGGAACTATGTACAGCCCATACACCGCCTCATCTGGGGCACATACACATATCAGTCTCGATCCCACCCCCCTTTGACTCCTTTTGCACTCTCCATGGTTATAAGTATAAACGCTTACACCTATCACCCCTTTTCTCCTTCATCATGCTCAAGAACCTTATTTCTCGATTGACAATAATGGAAGAGATTTGATCGTGCACTACGTTTTCCATTCGATCATTCACACCCCTAGATATTGTCCTCTTTATGTACGCGGTCAACCTTATACATTATGGAAATAAAAGCTACACTGCACATATGACCAAAATGTTCTCGAGACACATGCAGCTAATACGTGAGTTGGTGGGGGGGGGGAAAGGAAAACAAACATATTTCGCTCACACGTTTATATGCCACGCCAAAGGAACCCACGTTGGCGATGGTCAATGCACACGATGCGGTCATGTATATATACATGTATCATTTGTTTTGTCAACTCAAAAGCCACAATGGCACATGTCACCTCTTTGTCCATATGTATTCAATTGTCTCCTTTACAGCGCAAACCTAGTTTTATTGGTTTTTCAGATAGCCCATGAGCATCACACTCCCTACGAGCATCAGCCTTGCTTGTATCCCATCGCCTTGGAACCCACCAACTTTATCTGTAGCACCACATGCTTGACAAGAAACGGGAGTGCATTTTGAAAACACATACACACACACATACGCACACACACACACACGCACACACACACACACGCACACACACAAGCATGAATATTATTTTACAAGTCTACTTTTTGGGTTGTGTATTGGAATTGGTTGAAATGAATAAAGATACAAAAAAAGTGGATGATGAAAGGATTGCGTCTATCGTCTAGGACGAGGTTTGACAACGAATTGATTGGGAGTTTTTCTTGTCTTGCCACCTTTAGCGAGTACACCCCATGGCGAACGTGGGTCCTTGTTACCTTTAGATTTACCACGACCACCACCGTGAGGATGGTCCACAGCGTTCATAGCCATACCACGTACAGTGGGACGAATACCCATCCATCTTGATCGACCAGCTTTACCAAGGGACTCGTGTTGATGATCAGGGTTGCTCACAGCACCAATAGTAGCGCATGCATCCACAGGTACTAAGCGTACTTCACCACTTGACAAGCGGACTTGGGCATAACCAGATTCACCAGTGTGGATAAGTTGTGCATAGGCACCAGCAGCACGCACCATCACACCAGGACCACCACGCTTAAGACCGACGTTATGGATGATTGTACCCACAGGCATCATCTTGAGAGGCATGCAATTACCCACATCAATAGCCACTGTTCGTGTAATTCCTTCGTTGTCCTCATCCACATCCAATGATGATTCGTCGACTTGTCGATAGCTTGTGACCTTGTCTCCAGGCTTGACACCGTGAGGAGCCACAATGTAGCTTAAATTACCGGTCTCTTCATGACGCAATAAGGCAATCCATGCACTACGACCTGGATCGTGCTCAAGACGCATAACTTGTTGCTGGCCAGACTCCATGCGATACCAATCAATCAAACGAATACGTCGCTTATGTCCACCACCACGATGACGAATAGTGATACGACCCGTGTTGTTACGACCACCGGTTGAACGCTTAGCAACAGTCAATCGACGTACTGCCTTGCCCTTGTACAAATGGTCACGAGGTACACGCTTCAACCAACGTTTGCCGGGTGTTGTTGGCTTATATGTTTTGAATTGTTGCGAGGGGAATGCTGATGCTCCTGCTTTGCCAGTAACGTTGCCTTGTGTGCTGAATCCACTCACATAGCCGGAATGGGTCACGATTTCCTCACTGCCTTCCTTCTTGCCACCTGTGCTGTACAATCGCAAAGACCGCAATTGGGACGTCAAGGAATTCAACTCTGTCGTTTTCACATTGGGGCGAATAATGCGACAAGTGTTGACCGTAGTGGTGGCACTCGATTTCAAAAGACGGGCACCGGCTGCAAGTCGCAACATGTGTATTGTTGTATGTGTGGCGGAAAAAGAAGTACCCTCAATATCGAGTCAGCCCTGACAACTCCAAAACAAGTCGAGCCGTCACAGTCAACATTTGCTGCCGCATGTCTTGCAATTTGACATTTCACCCCGCATTCACTTATTATTATTAATGATTTCAAAATGGTTGTTTAATTAAGCATGATCTTGTAAATAAAAAGTGTTTTCATTGCCATAAGCGGCGGATATCCGTGAGATTATCAGTAGTTGAATTGGTGATGGATCTTTGCTCGGTCATTTCGATGGATTCATTCATAGGAGATGCAGTATTTTGTTGGTGTTGATGATGATTTACAACATCAAATGGTGATGGTGTGGCGTCAATGTGTGCCTCCTCTGGGGGTGCCGGTATATTAACCACTTGCAAACACAATGGACATGACGCACTCTTTTTAGTGAGCCAAGGATCTGTACATGAAAGAACTGTAAATAACGTATATTATCCAATGATAAGTATCTGTTCTTACCAATACAATCCTTGTGATACTCGTGTAGACAAGGAAGCGATCGGATAGCGTCACCAAATTTGAAAGGCTCCAGACAAATCACACATCCATTTTGTTCCTTGGCAGCCTTCTCACATTCCTCTTGATTTTCCAAGCCATAAAGTCGTGTTGGTAGCATGCGCACCATATCTTGAGTGAGTTGTCGTTTTTGTCGTGGATGTGTATGTGGTGACACCATGGCCAAACTTCGCCAAAGCTGATCTTCTGGTGGGATACTTTCTTCATCATCCATTCTTTCTCTCCCAAATGAACTATTCAGGTTATCACCACGTCGACCAACACGCCACAAATGACACTGCATTGCAACTACGTATATACTTATAGTATTAGCATGGTGAGCCATTGATACACAAATACATTGTCCCTACCAAGGATGGCCAAACTTGTGACGACCACAAGACCAATGATAATAAGCGCAAATTGCCAAGGATCAAGTTTTGCGCCTTGCGGTGGATAAATCGTCACCCGTGTCAAGGGAAGGGAGCCGTTATCAGATGACATTGACTGTGATACATTTTCAAGTCGCTTATACATCTCCAATCCAACAGAGAGATCAACGTAAAACGCAGGAATCTTGACCATGTCCGGTTGCACAAACTATGCAGCATATACCGATCAGTCTTTGACATGCCAAAAGTCTTTAATCTTCTCATACCATGCCAGTGCTTGATGATGGATCCTGATCAAAGGTAGCATTGTCGTAGACAATGGCAGCACTTGCACCATCCTTCTGAGCATTAAGTAGTTTCTGTGTAAAGTAGCATTCACCCCGCTTAATAAGAGCTATCTTGGGTACATTACTTTGAATCCTTATTGGAAGTGCATCTTGCGGATGGTCATCACACGAGTTTCCACGATCATATAACACACCCTAGAATCCAATTGTAGTCATGTCAAGTCACCATTCTTTGTCATGACGTATTTTCACACATACCTGTAATCCTTCCTTTGGCGGGCTTGGGACATGTTCTGTAACCATGATCTTAGAATCGTACTTCCACTCACCAAATACAACCTGCTGTTGTTGTGTTCTTTGTGAGTAACTGGTGGTATTGGATAGAGAGGATGAAGAGGGAGTTAAGACAATATCTAATAGAGAATAACATGTTAGACTTTCATTGATCGAATAATAGCTGATGCATATGTATAATATTGCCTTGTTGTATTGATGGCCCAGAGCCCTTGAACCATCGTGATGCATTAGGAAGCGTGATGGCACCAACGACCAGCCAGAATATCATAACAATAGCCAATGCATACATGATCATCGGTGCAAGTCGTCGCATGATGCTGTAAATCAACAAAGAAAATAACAAACAAAGAAGCACCAATAAGCAGGTTTATTGCACGTAGTACCCACTATACTGATAATCAAGCGACACAATAACCCCACAAAACAATTGACCGAGGACAGTAAAACTGCTTTTGGATCGACATGCAGAATTCCAAAACCGTAGTTGAATCCAAGACATTAGGAAGGCAATGTAGAAGGTGTTATTACTACTGCTGCAGATGCTGCTGGTGCTGGGCGTGTGACACGAACTTGTTGCAATCCGACAGTGGTTTCACTCGTTGATGGTTGTTGTTGTTGTTGTTGTTGTTGTTGTTGCGCGGGAGACGAAGATGAATCATCCCCTTCAGTGGCATGCTCAGATGAAGATCGTTGTTGGTGATGATTTGGATCACAGTCGTACTTGCATATAGGGCATAAGCTGGACTTTTTTGTCAACCATAAATCTAATATCATAGATACTATTAGGCCTTTGCACTTTTAAAAAGTTCTGCCATCAATGTTCATACCAATGCATGCAACGCAAAAGCCATGATTACATGGAAGAATTCGAACAAGATCATTCGCTTTGAGCTCTTCCAGGCACACAGCACACACTGTGTTTTTGGTATCCACCTTGACAAGCTCTTGTACGGGGCAAAGATTGTTGAGTACGGTGAATGATAAACGCCGAGTCTGTTCTTGTCCAAGCACGACACCTGATGTATCAACCGCGGATTCATCGTCTCGTGATTTGCGACACCACCTTAGACAAACCATACCCACTATTATTATAACGACAATGAGTAACCTTGATTTGCTTACTCATCGATCTTTGTCATACCAAACACAAGCGTCGTGGCTGCGGCAATGACATAAGCAAGATACCCGTTGTTAGCGTTGTTTGATCCTTCAACATCATCGCTGTCGTCTTGAGATTCAGCATCACCGCTTGTTGTGTCAACGAGAAATGTTGTCTCCTCGAAAAACATGCGTAATTGTACATATCGTCGATCATCAGCACTGTAAGTGCGTATCATTGCCTTCAACTCTGCGCCATACAAGGCGGGTGTGAAATAAACTGCAGCATGGATGTTGGTAGCAGCCGAATCGATATCATTGTCAGGCATCAGAGTTGCATTACGAATAGGTGGCAAAGTAGTATTCCAAATTGGAGGATTATTAGCTGTAGTGGGTAGACTGATTGTATTGGCGTCGTCGTATGTTGTATTGTCGGCAATGAGAATGGCTGTAATATTAAGGTTGTGTTGTGATGACAGGGCTAAGGCATTATTGATCTTGTGAGACCAAAGTTGGCAATTGTTGTGTCTTCCACGCTCTATCAACGCAATGGAAGGTATCGATAAGAGGTTGCTGCTTATATTTCCATTCCATGATATGACATTATCGATTGTTGTGGTTTCATTACATCCATGTCCAAGATCCAACAATAGCCTCTAAAATTGACAATTTAGGCAAGTTAGTGTGACACATGTGGCGAGAGAGAGAGAGAGATCAAGAAGGAGATCAGCTGGGTGGGTAATCTTACTTGGCTGTATCCATGGAGATCATTATGCACGACAACCGTTTGAAAATCTTGGCTGTATTGCTTTAAAGAGGACCCTGCCACATAGTTGCGTTCTGATACAGAGTCATACTCGACCACTGCTTGCCTACAATGACAACCCATGAGCACGATCACGCCATGGTGTGAAGGAATGAGGAGGAGCTTATATTCACGAACCAGATAAAGGGATTATCTCGGGTGCCGAAAACGCATAAAGTGGAAACTGCAAAGACAAGCACAAGGCACAAGCAACAATACATTCAAGAAAACATACAATGAGAAAGGAATCGATGAAAGAGATACGGAAAAAGGAAATGGTATTACACAGCTGGTCTCTTTTATTTTGCGTGTGTGCGTGTGTGTGTGTATTCTATATATCAACATCGACCTTTTGGATCAAAAGCTTCCACCGCTTCTCTTTCGACGCAAGTGATACGACCATCCAATAATAATTCGCTTATCATGAGACCAGTAACAGGCGAGTTAAGAATTCCCCAGCAACTATGACCCGTGGCGAGATATAATTGAGAATGAGATGGGTGAGCACCGATGAAAGGCATGTCGTCGCGTGAGATAGGTAAATAACATGCTTGTCGGATAGTTGTTTTCCCCAATAGCGATGGCGCAATCAATTCACGTAGCAACTCCAGTTGTTCAATCGCACTATCCTTGACCTTGACTTGATCTGCAGAAGGAGGTAATGGATCGGAATTATCAGTGGCACCACACATATACACTGTACCATCCTATTCATCCATTAGATTAATCTTCACGTTAGAGACAGCAAGAGAGAGACAAGGCTTACTGGTCGTGGATACACCTGCCAACATCATGAGTTAGGTCACATGTGTGTCACTTTCCCTTCATAGTAAATCAAGACTCACCTCTGGCTCATGGGATTGCGATCCATCAATAACGGCTGTGAAAAGTGCTTCAGCTGGTACAGGCTGATTCGGCTCAAAGATAATTGAATGCGCACGAACACCGTGAATAGGTAAATGGTTGGTACGACGACGACCTTGCATCTCAAGAAGGCCACTCCAAGGGCCCATACAGACAACCACGGCATCCGCTTCCACCGTTTCACCATTATCGAGAACAACACCGGTGACAACCTTGTTATCTGCACTTGCATATGCTAATCGAGCAACACCTTGACCACATCTCAGTTTCACCGATCCTGTTGCCACGGCAGCATCCATCAAAGTTTGAGTAAATTGACGAGGGTGGACTTGTGCTGTGCTACTCGGTACGCCAAGCTGTTCTACGCGTCGCACCTTTTCTTGATCAATCCATGCAACTTCTCCAGGCACTGATCCATGACGACTCTTGCCCTTTTTGCTCTGTAATAGTGCAGAATATGTATTGACATGTCGGTATCCATACTTGGCTTCCCCTCCAAGTCTATTCGCTAATTCTCCATGTAACTGATACGACTTGCGAGATAAAGGTCCTAAAGGCGTGCCGTCACTCCTATACCAACCATGTCCAAAATGGCATGCGTATGTCAGAGAGCAAGAAATAAAAAGTGTGGTTGCTACCAATCTTACCAATCGCGTGCAATGAAGCCACCAGCACGACCACTAGCTGCACAAGCAACACCCGTCTTTTCAATAACAGTGATTTGCACGTCGTTTTTCTTGGCACGTTGAGATAAGAAATAGGCAGTCGATGAACCAATCGCACCGGCACCGATAATGACGACGTGCATGGTGGGAAGAGAACAAAGAAAGTCGGCAAACTAAACCTGCATGATTTTGGCTACTTTTTTTTCCCGCTCTTGATGACCAAAGCAACCAGCCATGGAAACCATGAATTTATTCCTGTACAAGCGGCCAATAGCTCCCTTTGCTCGTAAACTTTTGAATGGCTTCCCACTACCTATGGTCTGATGATCTTACAATAAGCCTACACCTTTACACAACCACATTACAATCATCTCTACAGGAGCCTAAAACGCTTTGTCATCCACATTGATAATGAGACTACCTCTCTAATCCACTTTGTACCCTCTTATTCAAAAATTTCACAATGAAACATGTCGTTTTTGTATGAATGGAGTTGATCAGCATGACGGAGGGTACCTTTTGACCAAGTTTCAAGTTTGAGATGTGGAATCCCAAGATGATTCATACTAATCGACATTTCATGAATCTGGACGGGTACGGAATTTCCGTCGGTCATAGTAAACCCCACATTATACCCTCCCATTCAATATTTTCATTATGAAGCATGAGTTATTTATGAGAACGAAAATAATAAGCATGTCCTAAAGCATCTTGTGTGAAAGTTTGAGGTTCGAGATGGGCAATCCCGTGTTTAGGGACCGTCCACCCTGTATATAATCCCGTTGATTCATGGTCGGACGCCCCCATTTTTAATCTCACAATGAAGCCTGCGACTTTAATATGAATGGAGTTGATCAGCATGTCGAAGCCCACCGGTCTGACCAAGTTTCATGCTGGAGGTGGACAATGGCGGGGGTGTGCACTATACACCCTACTTGTGTTCCGTCCGTCCATCATCTCCCGTAAATTTGGACCGCCCGATTCGTAAAACATGATAATGAAGCATGCGGTTTTTAAATGAATGGAGTTGATCAGCAGGACTCAGAGAACCAGTTTACCAAGTTTCAAGTTCAAGGTGAGCAATTCCAAGATAATACATACTAAATGACATTTCATTGAATCCTGGCGGGTCCGGAATTTTCGTCGGTCATAGTAAACCCCACATTATACCCTCCCATTCAAAATTCTATAATGAAGCATGGCTTCTTTATTAATTCAAAGTTGATCAGCATGTCCAGGAGCATCTTGTGTGAAAGTTTCAAGTTCGAAGTAGGCAATCTCGAGGTAATGCATTAATATATAGTGTGCATGGAATTGTAGGGCAGTGTCTGACCTATTTAATTTCCACTTCTTCTACTCGCAGCTCACTGCCTCTCCTTCCTCCCATTCTCAACTGTTGCCCCATTCAAGTACAACCACTCCATGCAAACGATTGTCCTGCTTCAACCAATCATGTCATTCTACAGCTGTCTTATCCTGTTTGTCTTTGTCTGAATGGCAAGTCCATGGCGTGTGCACCCGATCACAACACCAGCGTTCCTTGAAAGCACACAATGTCTTCCACACTCCTCTGCCACAATCAAACGAAACAGCAGTTGTCATTAACGAGGTATTCACTCCATTGTCTCAAACAGCGTTTACAGCCTTGTCACTCTACTACAACACACGCTCTTGCACGCTTCTCTGTTTCATCCACACGTAGCAGCTGTTGCTACCATCAAACTCTCTTCTCCATTGTCTCAAGTTACTTGCAGCAACTTGTCTCGCAGCCATTTCCACATGGACAACAGATAGCCATTGTATAGACCCAGTTTTATTTACGCATAGCAACATGATCTAATACATACGGTATCCCTATGGGTGATGCCATATCAGCCATCAACCTCACTTCACGTTACAAACATTCTTCACGTCGTTGAACTGCGAGAGAAAATGACCAAGCAAGCGATGACCAACAGCTGAATAAAAAGGAAATGATCACTAGAGTTCTTTCTATCAACATTTTGGGACTTGAATGGTTATGGGTGCAATCAAAGACAGTGATAGGTGATTCTGAAATTCGTGTTGGTTGCTTGGTACCTCATCAGCAGCAAGGATCGGCTATGTTACGTGGATGCTGCAGAGGATTATCATGGATGGGAGGGCTTATACCTGAAGAATGAGAGTCAAGGCACACACAGCAATCATGAATAAAGACGCTTACGACCGCTGCAACCAAGAATACAATGCCACAAAGATACCGACTGACTGACTCGCTGTGATCCACTGGTTGGTTTGTGGAATGAAAGGAAGGATAGAAATTTGAAGGGCGGAAAAGTGAGATTGGATCATCCACACCATTGTATCGAGACGCGTTTGTTCTTTCGTCAACGCTTCCTTTTTCGTATGCTGATAATGGATGATAGCTGTGGTAATTATCATGATTGTATATAGGTTTAAATAGACGCTTGTATATTCAAAGATAATAGACCCATAGCAATTGTACCTATCTTGTATTATATGTATACTGAGTTGGACCTAGTTGTGTGTAAGCATTTGGCTCATTGTGCTATAGAATAGAGGATCGTAGAAGTACATCCACTTATGGATCCTGTGATAACTGAAGCGATAGAATCTGACTGATTCATTGTGCCTTGGATAATGACTGTATTTGATTGTACTGCTCGCCTCTCTTTCTTTTGTGATCTGATCTTCTCAAAAACATCGTAGCACACGTTATTTGTTAGTCTACCACGCTTGATATGACATACGTGCTGATATATGTAGCCCACCGCATTCCCATCTTATAATATTTTAGTGTCAATGTTGTTTTTATAATTGAAAAAGCACCATGGGGATGACATACAAAAATGCAAAGAAAATTGATTGCGGTAGAATATATGTTCCAATGCTATCCACAGGATCTGCGTCGGGATGTATTAGCGTCAAATCGCACTTTGGGTGAGTAGTATTGAGCGCATCATGAATAGCAGTAAGCAGTTGGCCGTTGCCAGAAGTGTAATAATCATATGCCAAGTCCCAAACACCAATACCACGCGCTTGTTGACACATTGCAAATGTAGTTTTAAGTCTGACACTTTGTGGATCGTCATAGCTAATGACCACGTTTGAAAGAGAATTATACAGCCATGGTGTCTGTGAAGATGTATCCCAATGTTTGATCCAATGTTTACCGGCTCTTGATTCATCCAATAGAATGCCCGTATTGCGTAGTGATCGCCATCTCCATAATCCAGAGTAACCACGTTTACACGTGTCAGGTAGCATTGGATCGTCAGCATCGCCAGGAGGTCTCATCGAATGTGCAGGACCAGTGAGCTTTTCGAGATCACCATCTTTTTTGTTACGGATCGGCTTGGATGCATAGCCATAAAACGGTACCCCCAACACACGTTGCTGACTTGGTATGGACATCCATGCATTCCACGCCTCCAGAGCACTGTTTGATGATGCATCATTATTGTACAGGGGAGAATTGGCGCCGATTGTTGGTCGGCCAACGTGTGTATCATGAGCCATAATTGTGATCCAATCGACCACTTGCTGGTAACCGCTTACGTTGCTGTATGGATATGGCGTTGCACCTACACCTAGTGTCAAAAGCTTGTCGTCCCCTAATGCCTCGCGAAATTGTTCAAGTAAGGGGAGGAGGTGATCCTCTGTTGTTGTGTTGGTGATGATAGATTGATTACATGGTAACCTTGTTCTCCTATTATATTATTACGGCCTAGTTGTCAGTGATCTGCATTTTTACATATATGTAGGCGAGGTACTCACCAATCAATGATATCAACGCCTGAAGGGAAAAAGAACATGAGCTATGTAGCGATTCAAATAAAACATGGAAAACTTACCATCAAGATTATATTCATGTAACCACCCTTTAACTTTATCCACGCAGGTTTTTCGATGCTTGTCAAGAGAAACCATTTCATCCATCCTTTTGCTCCCATACCATCCACCTATGGAGAGAAGCACCTTGACATTATTCTCATGAGCTTCTTTGACCAAATTACTCAGTGCTCCTTGATTCTTAAGTGCAGGAACCACGTCTTTGTTCACAGTGGCAAATCCAAAGTTGATGTGGGTGATCTGGGACCATGGAATATACTTGATTGGGAGAGGCTTTGAATCCCTGCAAAGCGCGAACTTCAGTGATGCTGATACACTTTTTTTACTTACAGGTATTTGGCATTACCACACTCCCCAATATCCTACGATGACCTTTCCTGTTTCTGCTGCTGCTGATGTCGCCTTTGACAAGAAGAGCAGAATCAACAAATAAAAGAGATGGATGACCATTTTATGATGGGGTATGAGTGGCTAACAGCCTTTTATTAGATATTCGAATAAGAAGAAGTCAATTATGGTTCCTTATAACACAGGATGCAACTGGTCGTAGCAGGAGTTACAGAATCTAACGGGTCGGTCATGAATCTGAAGGGTATTACTGGCCATGCATCCCGAGCAAAACAAGCCTATTTTAAAATAGTTAACTAGGTCCATACATAAATACTTCCCTTATCCTTTTCTTACCTCCACAAGATCGGCAGTTGTTTTTGCGTTCTAAATAACAAATTATGATGAATAGATCATTTCGGCTATTAGGTGTATCCCATAACATACCTAGGACTGAGAACGCACGCCCGCAGCCCATGCAATCTTTGTATCGATCATCTCTAACGTAGTGAGTCATGTCGGTGGTGTCTGGAAGTACATAGGCGTACACCTCGCCATATTGGTTTCCGGATAAGAGTGTTCGTTTGTTGGGTCTATTTGCAACAATATAAGCGTTAAGACCAATAATGATGATATAATCCACTTCACCTACCCAGCAAAAGAAAGCGCCACAATGTCAGATACGCTGTCATCAGCTTGATCGTGCTGTTGAATTTGCCGCTTCAATACTAATCCCCATTGGTCTTGGCCATCCTTTCCTTTGACAAGGTTTTTGCACCAATACTAGGGATATCGCATGAGCACATACAGTATACATACACCCACTCTTCTACTAGTTATATACCTTGATGACCCCACGTCTGTGTCCAGTAACGATTAAATCGTCACTGTACCAATCATTGGTCTTATTCTATATATTAAACGCTTTAGTATCTGCATCTCTTATCAGCGGCAAGATTTCGCTTACCTCAAACACCACGCAAGATAAAATTGGATCAGCACTCGAACACACGGCCTTGGACAAATAAAGTTCGCCATTGATTGTCCATACGCGCAGTATATTACCTGAGCATGTGATGATGTCGCCCTGTAACGGAAATGACGGTGAGCCAAGGAACATATAGACATTGAAAACTATACTTACCGTGGCATCATTCACCACAATCTTATCTACAGGACCGTCATGACCATCCAACGTACGCACATATTCTCTTCGATTCAAGTCCCAAATGATGGCGGTTTTATCCTATACAGCGAGGATTAGTATGTAATGGCGCTACTAGAGATTTCATTCATCCGTTACCTCTGATCCAGAAACAATGACACTATAAGGACGAGATGCAGCCAAGCATGTGACAGCCCCAGTATGACCACGAAGGCATTCGGCTAACGAGAACTCGGTTGATTTCTCCAGCTTGATTTTCCACATACAAATGGTCTATGCGCTCACATATCAATACCAAAACCATAGTATGCTATCAGCGACTTACACTATCCGTGCTACCAGTGACAAGGGTGCGAGCATCAGGGAAACAGGCCGTGCTGATAAATCCTGTATGCATATTCTCATACACATGTAATAGCTATCACCAACCCCATCATTAATTCCAATCATCAATAAAGAGGTCCACGTGTGTATATATGTATATATACCTTTCCGGTTTCGGTGGATATCAATCGTAAGCTGTTATCTGAAAAGCCCCATTCAATGTAACGAGCGCCATCAGGCGGCATGAATAATTGCTGACAGGCTGTGACACCTAATCGCTCATTGTAAACACCGATCTCACCAACTTGACGTTTAATGTCTACCAAATCGTCAGCCATTCATTGTCCATGATGTCTCGTTGTTCAAATAACAATGGTTTACCTCTGACAGGGACAATCGACTGTATTACTTTATCCAAATGATCTTGCAGAGGTGAGAATCTTGCCGGTAGTTGATTCGATAAAAGACGAGTGGGATGTGGTTTCTTGAATAATTGACGTGGGGTCTGACCGAAATTGTTGATAATACCAATGGTAGCCGTTTTCTCAACCACATCAGTGATGGCATCGAGATCTTTGAATGAACAAGAAAAGATATTGTCAAAATATAGAAGGTAGGGGTGATCATATAGCGTGTGTTTACATACCAACAGCACCTTCATAGGAAACATGATGGAAGACATTGAGCGCGTCAATTGCTGCTTGTCCTTGTTGCTTGTAACCGAAAATCAAATCGATCCAGTGACAGAGGTTCTCGCTCACATAATCGCTTTCCAACGCCTAGTAAGCCACATGAGTATCAGAGACCCTGAAGAATATTAGCATTGTACCTCTCTATGACGCTGGATGAAGATCTTAGGATCACCATTTGCCCAAGGTGGAAGGAGCACAGAATCGATCGTTTCACCGGTTCCTTGTTTGGCACCTACGAAGATTGTTATTATGCGGTAACACAAATACAGGTGACTCAACGCTCTTACCAAAATCGAACTTGTTGACATTTTCCAGAAACTCGGGTAGATAAAAGAACTCGGGTATCAACTCTCGAACATCGCCCATGTTTTTCTCTGATGCGGATTCATATGCTTTCCCAATCGAATCAAAGAGACGATCAGCATGATCAAAGGTGCCACCTTGAAGTTTCAAATAGTGCTGCGTGAATGGCTCCAATCGAATCAAGAATGAGCATACAATCATAGCGGAAGAGTAATGGGTGCCATAATGGAATGCTGGCTCAGGATTATTCGTTTCACCCCATTGCTTGTATCGGTCTGCGAATTCGGCTGCAGGTGATAGAGAGAGGTGTTAATCTATCATTGTTGGAGATCGAACAACGTGCCTTTTACCTCTTCTTTCTTCGGTCTGTGCACCCATAGGCTTGGTCAAATCACGGAAGGTCTTTGGATCGCCAAAGTCAAGCTGTATCATACCAATCGTCAACGTCCATATCCCCTGTGTCTATATCGACATGTCTTACCTCATTGCTCTTATAATCGGCAAGCACCCAAGGAAACACAGGATATTGTGTAAGATCTATGTACGTCATATTAGCACACATATGCCATATATCCCACAAGTATGTTTTGGTTACCATTGTAAGAACGACCAGCAATCGCATTCAAATACATCAGATACTGAAAGTTGGTAATTTCCCGCTGCTGCCACATTTGAGTAAGGTCATTCAGCGTAGAGCTGCCGAAAAGACTGGATAGCTTGAAGGATCCACCAAATGAAGAAACGTTTGCAGCCATTTCCTTTTCACCAGCAGCACCAATGATCGATTCAGTCGAACTTTCAAAAAGGGTGACTCGGCCAGCAAGCTTGCTGTAAAGTTCATCTCGTTCCTCCTTGGCCACTGTGATCAGAGCATTACGACCATCACCAAAGAATATTTCAAGGGCAACATCTCTATAGGACATATATAATCAGAGGATTATCAAATCATCATCATAGAACTGAATGACTTACCTGAACAAGAAGCGTCTCTTGTATACTTCTTTGATATCATTGTTGGCCCTATTTTATGCCATCAATAAATGTACATGATGCAAGCATTGGTTTATGTAACTTACCATTTCCGGGAGGTGTGAAGATCGCCTGATTGATCCATCATCGGCTCAGTTTCCATACCAGCTGCTTTAGCAAGCAAGATAAGATATTGATCTCGCTCTTCGGTTGGAACGTCCCAAATCTCGACGACTTCGCCATCAGCTCGTTGGAAGAAATTGTCAATCAAATAGATGTTTTGTTTGCAAAGCAGAAGCAAGCCCTCTTCAAATAATAAAAGCCGTGTAAGTTGAAAATCATGATCCCCAGCAGAGTTAACTTACCGCGAGCATCTAAGCCAGCAATCTGACTGACATTGTAAACGTCAAGGACCATATCGCCATAATCCAAAAGACGCAAGACCTTGCGATTCTTGTCTTCGTCATATGAGATTTCTTCCTCTTCTTCCCGCCTTTCCTCGGCTTGACCTTGAACATAGACGTATTATAAAATGTATGATTTTGCAAAAGAATGAATCTCAACCAACCTTCTAAGCTTTGGTCACCATTTGAACTTGGTAGTGATGGACGTCTATCTTGCTTGCCGGCAACAGGGCTGCCGATCATATCGTCATCAACATCAATGAGAGGTTTCGGCTGTGGATCTTTGTGCGTCATATATAATTTCAGTACCATATCAACGATAGGTCCATGAGTGACCTTACCTTTATCAGCACCAATGTCTGTTACTTCATTTGATGCCTATTGGGCTGCTGTGAGCATTTTTCATAATGAGAATAAAATATCAGTCACTTACCTTGCCATTGTGAGGTGATGAAGTCTTTGGACGCTTTGGAAGATATTGCCGAGTCTGAGCCTCAGAGATGCGCTGGATCTTTTTTCGCATACGTTGTGGGCCTTCAGTATAATCAAGACGCCATTTGCTCTCATTCTGATTTGCTGCAGGACCCCAGAGACCACGTTCACGAAGCAATTCGCCTCCAAGATGTGTCCACTCGCTGACAATAAAGTTGTCGTGCCCATCATTGTCTTGTAATGCCTTTGTAAAGCGTCCCATTTCCACACCCTAAAGTAGACAAGGGATGATGAATGATATATCCTCTAAACCGCATCGCTCATCATTCTTTACCTGAATACTGCTCGACCATGCTGAAGTCTTGATGACATATTCACGCATCAATCCATCCTCATACATTTCACGCTTTTGTAATCGACGTAGCTTGGTCGTTCTCTTCATATGATGATCTTTGAGCATTTCTTGTGCATGCCGGTTCTCCTGTTGCACAGCGTTCTCCCATGTCTTGAAAATATGCTCTTTGAAAAGATGGTTCAGCTCAAGCTTGCGAGATTCGATCCATACGAAGAATGATGTCGTATCCTTTGAGAAATAGGTTAGAGGAAACTGATCTCTCCTTGATAAGGATTGCTGTATACGTACCATCTCAATCATCTCTCTGAAACCAGCCACGATGTCGTCAGATTCTATTTGAAAATGTCAACCTCCATCTTTCATGCTTAATTCCCATTGTCAATATACATACCGACGCCTTTTAAGCGTACTTTGAAGATGGTTTCGAGAATGTCAGGTCGTTGCAACACCAAAAGTTTCCAAACCTACATCATTTGTTACATCATTACCATGATAATCCCATCCAGCAACTTACATTTGCAGCATCAATCTTTACTGTATTGTCGTCCACGAGCAAGAATTGGTACAAGTGATAACAGAAACAACGCAGGAATTCGAGATCAGTGTTCCGTGCACTGAGAATGATCTTTTGATGATGGATACAATAGTTGAGGAACGCCACAATCTGCTCTGCGGGCATGTCCACTTGCTCGAGATCCGAGATTTTGAGAAGGATCATCCGATTAAAAGAACGATAGAGGATTTGAAGCGTTTGATTGCCAGGTTTGCTCTTGCCAGAGAATTCAGGTGAAATTAACCGTTCCAGGATGGATGCTAGGAGATCATAGGTCTGCTCGGCACCATTTGTAAATCGACCTGAAGACATATATAAATCAATCATTTGGCCTTTAAACCTAATCAGTTCAAGCCATACCTTGCAAAACTAAATCGGCAGCCATTTGACAGAAACGCGCAACGTTAGCAACTACTTTGCTATCGGCCAATAGGTGTTCATCAAGCTGGAGCGTTGATTTGAGACTTTGAGAAATATGGATTAAAAGGAAGCTCTCGAAACGGATCTATAAAAGGAGTAATGAGCTCATTGTTCCCAGCCCATCATGGATAATGAAAGAATTATACCTGAGATTCTTGCGTACTCGGAGGACACCCCTATTAAATATAACTCAATATCCCATCATATCAATTCAACTTTCATTGTACTTACGCCGAGGATATTGTTCAGGGCTGTTAAGTTTTTGTCATTTGGATCAGTGATTGAATGAACACTCATCGTAACGAGAAAATCGAGCAATCCATGGAGTGCCTCGTCCTTCAACATGATCATATCTTCGGTGGGTACAAGTGGTTGTGCCGATGATGTCCTACGAAGGAATATATATAAATACAGGCTTCATGTGTATCATCCTTGATGGGTTACATACCTCAGCTTAGTGATCATTGCTCCTAGTTTACGATTTGTATGGGGCGACGTCTTTGTCATCAGCGTAGATGTACCTCCTCGGCGAATGATACTTGAAGCTGCATCTTCTCGTGCTTGAAGCTGATCATCCATTGATAAGCCATCTGCGCTCATCATCAGGCTAAAGATCCCTTCTCCCAGAGCAAGTTCGTCAGTGGCACTCAGCACCTGGTCTGTGGAAGCAACTGCAGGATAAATGACAGCAATGATGGCATCAACTACCTCTGGCTTGATACACATGTCACGGAAATCTCCTCGAGCTTGATATAACGTTCGAAGGTAATGCAAAAGATTATCCAAGATGCCAATCATGTCCTTTGCTGTTGGATCTATATTATAGATATAAGTAAACTTGTCAACCAAAATGGGCGTATAAAGATATACTTGCCTTCGGCGTCTTTCCGCGTGCGTGCAAGTGCATCCGCCATGCCTTCCTTCAATAACCCGATCACAATTGGCAATAAATCTGGGATCATGAATTTGCTTGAATCAGAGCGCAAACACAGCTTCAAGTCTTCGATATCGAACGTTTTGTGCAAGGGGAACAAGGAAATATCGGCGCCCATCATGGTGATCGTCAATACTTGATGAAGCTGAACCAGGTGCCAATAGTGTGGTAAAAGTTTGGTGAGAATGGTGAATCCCTCGGATGTTTGGCGGAATTTGTTCACATAGGTAGGACCTTGATTGATGAGAATACGTGAAACGATACGTGACGCCAATACCACAGTGAAAGGGTGTAGGTGCGGACCAAAGAAAAGTAGTGGCCATCGATTGGTGATTGTGCTAGCAAACTTGTTGACGAGTTCTTTGCTGTTGGTGTCACACAAAATATCATGCAGCATTTCCAAAACAACATTCCGCATTTGGACAGTCTTGGAGACTTGGTTGCGAACTGATGCATCAGTAATGAACCCACGCACTTCTTCATTGTCTTCGTTGTTGGATGATTGTGAATCAGCACTGCGCTGCGGTTGCTCGGAGTCTATTGAATAATGAATTATCAGTTGTCTCGAGGTACCCGAAAGGGGAAACAATGGCTACTCACCATGTGATACAGTGGATGCAAGAAACGTAGCTATTGCCCGGATGCTTTCTGTGCTCCAATTGCATAGTGTAACCGTCTTTAGCGCATTGACCACATAGGGTGTGAGAGCCTTTGAATATATATGCATTCTGAAAGCAAGCAACATGCGTTTGACCAAATCTAAAGATATACAATAAATAAAAAGACAATCACCAACATGCAACCACTTGCACTTACGGAATTTTTGTAATCGTTTCATGTTGAATTGTCGCTTGTTGCTGGAGCGCAAGAATAGAGGAAACTGTTCCAAATGTGCTTGCTGGACATCAAGGCTTGTCTTTTTCCACACTTCAAAGTTCAAAATCAGATAGCGATATGCAAATGGGTTGTTGATGATAGATTCCCTATAATTACATGGCATGAGTCACACACACTTGTTTCATATTTGATATAGCAATCAACGTACTCTGGGTAGGTGGTGTTCTTTCCAATAAAGATCAAAAGCAATTCGAGCAATTCAACCGTCAACAAGTCGCGCTTTTGCTTGAGGAGGTATGCAAGCACTTCATATCCATGGCATCGCTCCATATCTTCTGAATTCCGCCACGAGTAGCGAATTGTCTCGCACAAAATCCTCATCGCCTTGCATAGCATGTGTGGCGTCTAAAGATGATAATCAGAACATGTTATTGGAATGAAAATTCCCATATCCTCCTCTTCATACCTCTGAGCGTTCTACGAGCATCAAGGGAATAGCACAGCCACCAATGCGCCACATGGATTCATCAACACCAAAAGGATGTGCCACAGCAAAATTACCATCGAGATATCCCATAATACGAGGCAATGTCAATGCCGCATCAATTTTTGGAACAGAGGCGTTAAGAATCAATTTGGCTCGCTTGATACTGCCAGCAATCAATTGTGTCGCAGTGTCACTCAATCCAGTTTTGCACAATCCGCTGTATTGGCTATCAGCAAGGCTGTTGCATGCAAAGAAGGCCATTGCCGCCTTGTCTTCAGGTATCGACGCCGTTCCTGCTCCTCGCATTACACTCGCTAATATGCTGTGGTCCACGTCACGTCGAGTAAACGCTTTGGTCATGCTGCGTAAATTAAGAAAGAGTGCTGTGGAGGCCTCATACGTTTGAAACTGACGTAGACTATCTTGGAACAACGATCGATAACGGGCACCGAGGTTGAAAAAGAGACATAGTACATCACTTTCAAGTACTTCTTCAATCAAGTATACTGGACCAAGATCCCAAGTCAAAGTACACGGATGATGAGTCGCTGCAAATTCTCGTGGTGTGCCAAGGACAGATCGTAAATCGGTAGATGTCATAGGTTGTGATAGATAGGGGCATCGAGTTTGCTCCATGCACACCCCATTGATGTACAATGAAATGCTGCTCATGTTGATTCCTAGTCGAGAACGCTGATGTACAAGTGACAAATGATACCAATATCCAGGTTGGAACGTGAAGGATGAAAACTCGATGGTTTGTTTCACTCCAAGTTGGTGGATTTGCAATTTCCGGGATACAGGATCAATGGTAAGCTTAAATACCGCCTTGTCGGCATCGAATAATGTCCAAAACATCAACGGCACCTCCGTGTCAAATCGATCAATGTGAAACCAAGCCATGAATGTATATCCAGATGTTGACTGGGGAAAATCTTCCAATGCAGGTACCTCAAGGCATGCATGTCCAGATGATGTCATGTCAAATTGAATAAAGTTGGGCCATCGACTACGAGTAACACCATCGAGAATAAGGTCCATCAAGCTCTCACCAAGAGGTCCATTCAACACCGGGAAATGGCCACATGTACCCAATCCACGAAAGATAAGATGTAATTCATCTAACCGTACTCCCATCACCATGAGCTTCTTGACCAAATCCAATAAAATCGTCTTTTCCTTATCCATTGCAGGTGCTAATAGGTCCACTTCTTTGGGCAAGACGCGTTGCAGCGCAGCTAGCATAAGGCCAGAGTGGTTGAGTCGGATTTGGTTGCGTCTATTGCTTCTTGCAAGCATATACATTGCATAAAGGATGGCTTCCGATAGGTCACTGTCGTACGATACTGTGCTTTGCATACGAAGAATAGCTGTCATAATTTCAGGATTGTCCACTGTAACAGAGACGTCCTTGAGAAGCTTCTCGATCTTTTGGCGAGATTGTTCGAGTGAATGACCGTCATTTGTGATAAATAAGTCGCAAGCTCTTTGATCATCGATAGCAAATGCAAAAAGCATCCCAAACATCTGCCGTGGCAATCCACTTTCTTCCAGAGCACCCGTCAAAGTAAGTGAATTCTCAAGCGCCGAATATCCCACTTGTGAATGGAAAAACTGCTTGTTGGTGTCATTGTCTCGCATGGATGATGCCAAAACAGAGAAAATCATCATCAAAAGTTTGACTCGTTTGTCAAAGAGATCATCATGAGATGCGTCATTCAAGGTATTCTCCAGAGAAACGATCATTGAAATAAGGGTCACATAGCCACCTGATTGTCGAAATAGGTCGCGTGTGGATGGATGATTGCAAAACATTTGATGAAAGACATCCAAGAGATCAATCCGAAAGTCGATATTGTCACGGGGAATAGATTGCAATGTTTCAATAAGACGTGGAAAAATGGTATCAATCTCCATGGGAAATGCTGATGCTGATGGTGTTAAAGGTGATGAGAGCAAGTCGCTGTACGAGGAGGTGGAAGTCGGAAAACAGGTAATGATACGCAAGGTGCCTGATCGTGTTGCTGGTATTCGAAGTAATTCAAGGAGATGTCCACGGTAGCTAAAAGTATGCTATTAGCATCATTAACATACCATCCAGTGTGAACCTCCTTACGTCTTCTGGAATAGTGCCATATTTGCTGGGTTTTTTATCATCTCCACAATGCAATCTGCAATAGCATCAAAGTTTTGCAAGGCTTGTTGTGTGAATGGTCGCTGTGGCTCATCATTGTTGCCTTTTGTTGTAAGGGTATCTGTCATATCAGAGAGCATGATGCTGAGGACGTTGAGAAAACCGGCTTCACGCACGACAGTCTGAAACTTTTCAAATTCCTGAAGCAAGCTGGCAAATCGACGGCAAATGAGACCTATCAGCTTTCCTGACGAAGAGCCTATTCATAGGTGATGAATTAGCTATAATACATGCAAAACTTTGTAATGGCACATACTTTGGAAATAGAGAGAGAGTACTGCAAGCTCCTTGAGGGGCACAAAGTTGAGATCCCGGATAATGTAAACAAGAATATCCATGGTTTCATTCTACCATCATCATTGCTCAGATACCATTTCCTTCCCCATGATGCCACTGTCGTACCTGAATCTCCTCATTATGATATTCCATGGACTCGATAAGTAACACCACAGCGTTGATGCGCTCCAATATGAAATAGTTGATCGGCTCCGCTGATATGATTTGCTTCATTTGATCAAACACAGCTCGTTGCATGTCTTCCGGAAGCACCTTTTTGACTCTCGATTCCAACCCAGAATTCCGCTTTGATCTTTGGTATGTAAATGCCGATAGCAGTGGTTGAAATGCATGAACGTTCCTCACCAAGTCATCTATCAAGTCATGTATTAGCCCATATTGTGAAACTTGAATTCAATGGATTACCTTTGGATCGATCCACCTTGGGAAAAGCAAAATCTAGTTTAAAAGATCCATGAGACTGACAATCTACCAATAACAACAAATCCTTACTTACCTTCATGTTGATAAGGTAAACCTTCCGGTAAGCAGGGTGATTGATCGTTCCTCCCAATGAATACCAATCTGGCAATGTGTTTATTGAGTTTCATCTACAATAAAGTGGTATTAGTATATGAAAACATAAGGTTGTTGGTTTTATACCTTCAGTTCAGTGACATTGTCATCCGCGGACTCTGCTAAAAGCACCGTTGAAAGAGCGTCCCATGCATTGCTTCGATTCAAATCATCATAGAGAACATGGTAATCTGATTGCAGTGATGTCTATCGTATCATATCACGAGGGTTATTCGAGTAATCCTTTCAAAGTAAGCTACAACCTACCTCGACTTGATAAGTGAGAAGATCAATGCCAGAAAGAATCTCGTACATATCCAAGGTTGTCAACCGAGTCTTGTTCGCGAAGCAGTCTTCCCATGCCTGGACTAGCATTTCGAGGCATCTCCTTGATTTCATGTAATGACAGACATCAGAGGACATTGGGATCTGTTTCAGAACCTCCAGGGCTCTATTATCAAAAGTTAGTAATACGGCAAAGCAATGATGTATAAAATTCTACCTATGTTTCCAAGCCATGAACGCTGGTTCACCATCTATACTTGAATGTGCCGGCCATTCTGCGGGTTTTACGGTGACAAGGCGAATCATCATGAACAATGTATCTTCAGCAATGAGCCGACGGAGAACCGATTTGTTGTGAGCAAATTGTTTGAGTGTGTCTGTCACCAAGGAGCCAATATCATCGGTAGACATCAAATCATTCTCGTCGTTGGGTTGGTAATAGTCGTGTGGTAAGTCGATAAAGGAACGGAAGAGCTTAATGATGACTGATGGTATTCGTTGTTGAAGCATCAAATCGACCAGCATGTCCTACATGAAATGGTCCAATCAATATCCATGCGCGGCGAGCTGTTGCATAAATAAACATACCGGACCATGCGACACAACACGGATAGTGCGGATGATGTGATACATGTGTGATTTCGATCGCAGCCTATCCATCAATGCTATACAAGGCATCTATGAGAGATCGCCTACTTGTTGCACAATCGGATGCTACCATACCTTTGCTGGATTCGCCTTTGGTCTTTTGTTCAGGAACGCGTCGTATGCCACCCAATAGTAACCGTGTTAAACATGCCATGAAGCTTCGTGCATCATTAATAGCCGTGAATACGACATCGTCCTGGTTGCTTTCCCACACTTGACAGAATCTTGGCAAGAACTCTTGTAAAAAGACAGTGTCGTTTTCCTTTAAAGAAGCCCATCATTATTATTACTACTGTCATATCTCCTTCTCCTCCTCCATTACCTGTTCATTGTTGGTGGGAGATTGCGTCTTTTCCAGAAGTGTTCGTAGTTCATCACGTTCCCGTTCTCGTCTACAATCAAGTCAGTTGAGATTGCAGCTCCACGCGCAAGTTGACGTACTATGCAACCTACCGTTTTTGTGTTTCTAATGAGAGTGTAGATTGGTCGTCAGAGCTGTTGTCTTTCCAAGTACTTTGACTGGCTGCATTGACGCGATCGACCCATGATCTCCACATTGTATTTCTCTGAGGAGAAGAACAGAAACGAAAAGTGCCAGATTTGATTTAGTGGACAAGCAAAGGGCTCGGCTATCTACGTATGACAGCACCTTTCCCTTTTTATCTCTCTCTCTCTGTCTCTCTCTCTCTATCACCCACACCCACATATATAGAGAGCAGCTATCTTCAATAAATCAATACAATACATGATCATCCTGATATTTGATTTTGGACCATTGTTGAGATCTATACTAGTAACCGATGACATTCATGCTACTAGTCTTGTGTAAGGTGGAATGGGTTTATTCTTCTTCATGCAATATATTTCAAGGGATAGATCCTTGTTCTCAATGCTGTCGCAGGTGGATGAATATTGACAATAGCTTAATCACATGATATCAATGCAATGGTGTACATAGCTGTGTGATGATCCACATACCGAGCACAGACCACGCGATGACCCACTCATCCCATGTGATATGACCAGACGACACGAGCTTATTATTTTTTGGTCTCAAAGAAAAGAATATATATTTACACATGTTGGGAGATAAAATGCGATAGGATGGTATGACAAAAGAACCGACAATCAAGGGAATGCAAAAGCTACCGGTTGCAATGTGTGTGTGGTGGTGATGGGAAGGGAAGTCTTTTGTGGGGCGAGAGAAAGAGGAAGAAAGGGACCTATAATGTATATGGAAGAAATGTATATGCTTGGGAGGAGGAGGAGGAGGAGGAAGGGGAGATAGAGTAGGTAAAAAAGAAATAGATGATAATAATATGGATGTCAAGAGGAAGAGAGAAGAGACAATCAGAATAAGTCTTGATGATAAGCACACATGAAATGATAAACCAAGCCAACGAAGCTTGCCAACAAGAGGATACGAAAGAGTCTCCAAATGTATTCAGAAATAAGCCATCGACGATTCCCTACTTGGCCATCATCGTCGTCGTCAACCTGCAGTACAGCATCGGGTGGTTCCTTCAATAATCCCGGGGCAAATACTTTTTGTTTCTCTTGTTCATCACCATCCTCCTTTTGTTCCTGTTGCTGCTGCTGCTTTAACTTTTCTTCTTCATGCGATTCTGCCAGTTGTTCGATAATCTCTTGACTTCTTAACTGCTCGGAAATCACTTCGGCAACAAGAGGTGCTCCCGACTTTGCAATTAATGCCTCCACCACCTCGTAAATAAGCCCTTTACGTTCATCCTCGAGTGTAGCTTCTTCTAACGCGGCTTGAGCAAGCTCCATAAACCGATCCTTGTTGCCATCCCCAAAGTCATTCGTGTACAATGTGCCATCCTCACGGTACGGTCGACGTCGATGTAGCCTGGGTGCAGCTGCAGCGGGAAATCCTTCCGATGGTGAAGTTGCTTGGCCATGGTGTTTGAACCTTGATGGCTTGAATCGTTGTTGTCGTCCTCCTCCCACTTGAGAAGCTCGATCGGGATGTGCAGTGATCATACGAAAGAGGATTCAACAGAATGACGAATAGAGCGTGTAAGTGTATGTGTGTGTAAGAGAGAGAGAGAGAGAGAAAGAAAATGTACAAGCAGAGAATAAAAAAAGAACGGCAAGGGAGGAAAGAGAGAGAAAAGGGCATTTGATTAATCCAAAGCTTACAATCATCACCATTCACCCAGTGATCTCAACTCCCCGGGGCTGACAATGATTGGTGGATAACGGTACCCATCCTATATACGTCTCTGCTATTGCACTATTGACACACACACACACACGCACTCTCGGTATGGCATGATACACACACACACACACATTGTACATACATACAAATGAAGATATTTCCATTATATTCCATCTCTTTCTGAAAATTTTACTTGGGGAGGTCAAATAACAACCCACGCGAGCTATTGCTGCTGCAGCGAATTATAGATTAACACGTGAAAAGCTGAGCTGATGAGGGAGAAAAAAAGTGCTTCATCATAGCAACTGCTGCTATAACAACATTCTTGTTGTTGTTGACACACACACACCCTTTGCAAACAACTCTTGGGACGATTTACCCAAAACCCCCCACCATCCATCCATTCTCCGAAAGTGTTTCGCTTACTTTTCACCAACCCACCTACTGCCACAACCACCCTCACGAAACATTTTTGGGTGTCGATCCCCTTCTTCGTCATCTGATGTCTCGGCATGGTATCAAAAGAAAGGATATCATCGTCCTGGGGTCACAAGACGAAGATGGTCTGGGTCATCGTTGACGACTACCAACCACTTGTTGTCACTACTACTCTCTATACTGCTGCAAGGCACATGACACACAAACATGACCAAACACAATCGACATGGTGCTGCAACACCCCGAGCAAGAAGGAAGCTAAAATGACAAATGTGCTACGTCAATATTTCATTAGAGAGAGAAATGAAAGTGGTTGGTGTCCCTCTTGTATGTCTGTTTTTGTTTTGGGTGACACATACAAATCAAGCATCACGAGATGCAAAAAGAAGCACCCATTGCATGATGCTGCATCGTTGTCCTCCATCTCGCATAAAAGATAAAACAAATCCCATCCTCTCCTTGTGTGTCAACATCGCGTACCACCACAACGTGCGATAAGCTCTAACGTAGGACAAAAATGACAAATGATGTTGGTTGGATGATAAAAATAATAATAATAATATGATGCGATGATGGCAAGTGCAAGAATTTCAACAACAAATGAAAATTGGATGGGGTGTGAGAGTGTATGTATGTGTATAATATGCGTTGGTGTATGTGTGTGTGCGTGCGCGGGGTGTATATGTGTGTGCGTATGATATGGATGAACAAAATGGCTCTACATATATAGGAAGGGGGGAATGCTATTTGCATGATAAAGATAAAACATCAGAGGCTGGGATATATAGATAAAATACAAGGTGTTGTGGGTGAAAAAAAACGACGTGATAATGTATACATTGGCAATTCTAGCTTGTGTGTGAGTGTGTCGCGTGATATATGAGCACCAGCTCCATAGGACTTATTTCTGCGCTTGTTTTTGCTGACGTCTCGACGCAGCAATGGCATGTGATTTGAGATGTTTGCGTAAAGAGCGAGCATGAAAGTAGGCCTTGTTACAGCCATGCTCTGTGCATAAATGGGGCCTGACAGGCAAATGGGTTTTCATATGGGTCTTGAGTGAGTCTAGACGAGAGAATCGCTTGTCGCAATCTGGCATGGCAACACAAAAATGTCAGTCATTGTGGAATGCTCTTTTTCTCTCTCACATGTTCAAGTCATCACTCTTTTTACCTTGAATTTTGCATGCAAAAGGTTTTTCGCCAGTATGGGTGCGTATATGATTGTGCATCTTGTGTCGCTTAACAAAGGGCTTATCCTGCCTGGAACAGCCAGCCCACTTGCAGTAATATGCTTGCTGTAATACATTGCATATCATTTAGCCCATGTGCCTCTTGTACTACTACCACCATCCTTTGGTGTAATCCCTATGATTTTTGTTTTACGTACCTTGCCACTGCCAACATGCACGTGTCGGATATGTTGAATTAACTCGGCAAGCTGTCCTGTTTGGACATTGCATTCTCCCCAGTGACAAAAATATCGCTCGGTATCCCGAGAAGAAGACATGGTGGTTGGTTTGATGGCTGGTGCAGGTGCAGATGATGAATCAGGCATATCCAACAACACTATTAATACATGGAATGGCACAAGCCAAAAGTGTCAGCATCATCATTGTGTACATATGCGTAGATCCCCAAACTTTTGGTAGGTAGTACACTTACGTGGCGTGAAATATTGACGACGCTCATGCTCTAATTCGAGTACACGTCCGATCAGCTGATCCCGAGTCATAGTGGTTGGATGTTGTAAACAATCAACAGTGGCTGCTGCTGCTGTTGTTGCTATACCACTCTCCTCCTCCGAGCTAGTGGTAGGGCTACTCCACGATGATGAAAATAATTCACTGTTGCTGTTATCGAAATAAGGGTGATGGTGCATCATATCGACGGGGTTTGGTGCTGATTCATGTTGGATCATATGATCGGTGCCATTGTTGCTGCCAAAGACATAAGCTGTTGAATGATGGTGGTGCTCAGATAACATTGTAACACCATCGGGAGGGCTCATGCTCACAGTAGAAACCTTAATAGAGTAAAAAAGAAGAAAAAAAACATCAGACATCATCATACGTATACACACACTCTACTACGAGTACAAGGCTGTCTCGATGACTCATAGTAGGTTACATCCACACAAATGAGGATATTGTTTATACACACACACAAGCACAAAAATACATACCTCAGGAGTCGGTGGCAGCATCATCTCTGACTTATAACCTGGAGGTGCTTGAGGATCCATTGAAAAAGTGGGTGCATCATAAGGAGTGCCAAATGCACCACAGCAACCAGCAGTATCCATCACTTGAGGACATGGCTTTGAAGGAGAGGAAGGGGGCATTGCCATCAAATGCATATCGGGCGTCAATGGGGCCACCATTTGGGGAAAAGAAGATTGATGATGATGTTGTTGATGGTGATGGTGATGAGAATGATCCAAAAAGGAGGCAGGATCCATGGTAGTGGTAGTAGTGGTGGTGTTGTTGGTGTAGATTTGCTCGGTCAATGTTGGCCATGTTGGGGTTGAGGAAGTCGTTGAACAAGTAAACGCCATATTGCTATCATTGACACCAGTGCCAAGAACAGGGTTATCGGTAGTAGTGGTGGTGGAGGCCATTGAGTATATGCCGAGAAAAAAGAAGCAAAGAAAGAGGAAGAAGAAAGAATCCGGGAAGATTGTGTTCCTTTTGTTCCTGAAACAGAGAAGCACGGCCCGTTTCTTCTGTTGTCAATGGTGTGGTGAGTTGTTGCACTTTTTGCTCCGGTTTGGCCGTATTCGGTAAAATCGCCCCCATCCATCACCTCATCCATTATCGTCAAAACGCTTGGCTCACTTGACGTTCAATGTGCCTTGCTTGATCCGTGCATTTTTTAACAAAGCATGTAGATTACATATACCTGCTGACCCCAGAAGAAGAGGGTACCCTGGCCACAGCGAAAAGGAAATAGAGAGAGAGAGCGTGGCACTTTTTGCTCACAGACCTCGACAGGTAGCTTTGCATCACACTCTTGTGCCGATCTAATGCATCATTGTGCAGCTTGTCTTTCTCTGTTTTACAACACGGGAACAAATCAATCCCCAACGTTGCAAAAAAGACGCCACTCTTTTTCATTCACATGGTAAATTTTGCTTACGAATGCACGGATGAGTTCGGCTCTTTCCCCGCTATCACCCAAGAATATTAATTGCAGTACAAACAATGCAACCGGCGTGCAACATAGATCCAATACAGTGGTCATCATCAGCCTTTGGGTTTACAACAAAGATGCATTCCAAAGTGTATCTCATTCGTTGTTGTGTAGACAAATAGCAATGCACGAAAAGGGTTTATTTCCATGCTCACATGATGATACAAAGATGTGATGTGATGAGCGAGGAGGAGTGGCTGTACATTAATGACCTGTTTACCGTACTGGGCAATGTCAAGTGATCGTATATTCTTTCTCCTCTCCCGGTGAAGGTGAACGATGATTCGTTTTATTCTTTGTGTATACTTATATCAAGCAACAGCAGCACCTCGTGCTATTGCGTATCATGATGAAATACCAATCATCTATGCATTGAAGGGAATGAATGGGTCCACCACACAAATCAAAAGTCAGCATGCTAAAAACAAAACTGGTGCCGGCTTTTCCGATGGATGACATACCACCACCACGCACACCTTCCTACCATGGATAATAACAATACCACCACCTCTGCCTCTGCCTCCACCACCACCAATACGAATCAGCCCACTTTTTCTGACGCGTTAAAGGTAAACAGCCGATCCATTCTACCCCCATTCCTCGACAGACATTCTCCAAAGCGAACTCTAATCGAACCACACGACAACAACAACAACAACAATAGACCATCAAGGTGGAAGACTTTTCTAATGTCGGCAAGATTCCCTGTGCCCGTAATGCGTTCCTTTATGGCATGGGTATGTTGGTCATAGCTATATACAATGGTATCAGCATGTTAACGGGTTGCTTTCTATATGTACAGGTGCTGGTTTTGGTATAGGCGGTGTGCGATATATTGTCAAGCGTAAGTACTCTCTCTATATAGTGAATGGTGTATAATATAACACACTTTATTAGGCTCTGTACCGAGTGCAGCCAACTGGGCAGTAGCAGCCTTTTGTGGCATATCAGCCATTGCGTTTGAATTGTGTCACATGGACCGACGACAAAAGCTGGAACGATTGCATTTGATTGTCAAGGAAACCAACTCTCGTGGTGAACAACGACGACGTATGGTTGTGGATGAACAAGGCAAGAATGGAGCTTTCCACGTGGTAGTAGATACTGCTCCCCAATCATCCGATTCTTCATCATCATCATCACCATTACCATCATCATCATCATCATCCGATAAAGATCAGCAATAGAGAAGAAAAAAAACGGCTACACAATGACACATGCATATATACACCAACAAAGAAAAGAGGGAAAAGGAGCTATAGTGTGCAATTCCTTGTTTATTATCCATGGAAGGACAAGAAAGGGCAGTCATTGTCTGTGTGAGTGTGGAAAAAAAGAGAAAGAATGATAGTGATAATCAAGCAAAGGGGGAAAAAAGGTAGGGGTGGTGGTGGATAAAAAGAATGGATAAGAATGATATCGGATATGCTGGAAATAAGTGAAGGGGGTAACCTAATGGTTGTTTGTTTGGGCATTTTTAACGACGCAAGTGAAGATCTTGCTTGGCCTTATCACGGACGAGTTCAGTGTATTGCTTGATTTGAGACTCGATGTTTTTCAAAAGAGGCAACAGCTGGGTCTGGAGATGGTTGGTGATGCTTTTGACTTTGTCATATGAAGATATATCACGACGAGCATATTCCACCTTGACAAATTCATATTGCTCTGCAGCTGTATCAGCGAGTGTACGCAGCCGTTTCTTGATAGTGGGCGGAAGCTCGAGCTTAGCAGCAAGATGAGATAACTCGGACGTAAGCACGGTATGCAACTGATGGAAGCGAGCTGTAACAGCTTCAGGCAAACGTTGTTGGATAGCTTGCGAATAAACGGAAATGGAATGACGGAGCGTCTCTTGAACAAATTGCAAGCGAGAAACAGCGGTTTGAAGAGGTGCTTGCTCAGCAAGCTTGACACGTACACGGGTTGAAAAGGCATTCACCAGACCATAGACACGTGCCACTTCGGTTGTTTTAGCTTTTTCACCATTTCTTGTCTTTTCATCACCTGCTGCTGATGATGGTGGTGGAAGATATTTATCGAGTGTGTTCTCCAATGAATCAAGAACAGTGGTAATACGGCGATGAACAACGTTAACAGGAGCAGTGCTGGTACTGCGGATCGAGCTGATAAGGCGGTTGGGGTACACGGCATCCACCACGTTGGCTGTCGGCTGAGTAACAACAGGAAAACGGTTCTGAATCAGATCCAACGACTTGCAGCCAAGTTCATCAGCTCGTTCGACATGAGGCTGAATATACGTTTCATAATAGCTTTGAACATAGCGTGGTCGATAGCTGTTGACACTATTCAGGGTGGCTGATGCTTTCGATAGTGCATAGGTAGCTGCTGGTGAGCGCTCAGCATACGCTTTCACGGTTGATACACCATCAACAACAATTGGGTAGGATGTTACTCGAGTGATGAAGCCAGACGCTTGACCATTGCTAGTGGCACGCTGCTGTTGTTGTTGTCCATTAGCGTCTTGCTGTTGTCCATTCTCGATAGGGTGTCCATTCGTGGCTTCACTGTACTTGACATGTCCCTCATGATGTCCTATGTATCATCATTACTCAAGTTGTCAATCATGTGTGTACGTGTGTCTCGATAATATTTCCCCAACAACCATCATCATCATCCCAGCTTGTCCCCAACACGCTTATCGGCTGAAATAAACCTTACCATTTTCATGTTGTGTGGTTTGGTTGATCGCCATATTGATAAAGCACGATTTGATCAAGAAGGAGTAAAAGAAGGCGTGTCGAGTTTTGCGTGTTTCAAAGTGAGGAAGTGGTGTGAGGGAATAAAGACAAGAGAAAGAGAAGGAAAAGAGAGGAATCACAAGTGGGGGACCTTGTATATAGCGTGAGAGTGGAACAATGTTATGTATAGTGATGGTCTGTTTTAACGGAACCCGGCAACCGTTCACCGGAGGTATTGGGCGCGTTCACCATATCAGGCATTTACTACACATATATCCATCACAAACAAAGAGCAAAAACATGCTCATATCTCACATCAGCACCATCCCTCTCTTATTGTGAATAAACAATGTCCATTACCTTTCCCTTCTTCATCACTCCTTTCCCCCCAAATCACACCCCCAAATCACACTTCACCAGCTTGTCGGGACCATGTGCCGGTGTCACCACAAGATGCAGTATATTCCAATATTGAAGATTTACTGGGAGAAAAAGAGGATAAAGCTGGCTGTAATGAAGGATGGTCCATCCAAACTCCCCAATAAGATTCCCTGAAATGGACACATTTTGGACGCTTGTGTTCAATTTTCACATGCTTTGTGAAACGATTCAAGCAGATCTCAAGCATTGACCAGCATGAAGGATTGGAAAAAACTAGTTTTCGGGTATCCTTGTGTGCACGACCCCCAGCCATACAGCCATGTGAAGACGATTCTGCGTTTTTCACGTTCAACTCATGCTCACCTACCTATACTGATAAAAACTACAAAAAGACGAGCACTCAAAACATAAAGGAATATCACATGCAATGTTTATACATCATGCTGCGGCTTGTTTATCCTGCTGTGTACTCTCAAACAAGAGATGCAGACTTATCATCCCATTGTCCTAGTAACACAGACATTACTCCTTCCCCCCTTAAAGTTGCATACGTCTTCGTTCACAGTTATGATGTAATCTTACTACTAACGATAGTGCATCATGCATCTTTGACATTAGTAATTAAACGCGTTTAATGCATCATGGAATTGCAGTATGAGAGTGTGTACAAAGACCGATATCAGCTGTATTACAATCGAGGACTATACAAAAATATGGCGTGTTAAGAAAGGGCTATCTCAGTTATTACATAGCAATGATGGTGGTGTAAGGCTATGGATCCTCCTTCAGGATATGCGTGTGTAAATGTTTAAAAGATAAAATGGTATATTGGATATATCTATCCTGGATGCAATAATTGTTGTCTCATTGTGATTGACCAGCCACTTGTTGGCTCATGTCGTTGGCACCAGAGACCGTAAGAAATGCAAATGCTAGCACCAAGAGCCCCGTTCCGACAACATCAATACCGGCCGTTCTATAGAAAAGAAAACCATTTTGGGTCAACGGTTGTGTACTTTGATAAGGCCAATCACCATGACATCGCCCCAATGCGCGATACACCAAAGCCATGTATCAACCATCCTCCCCCAACCATACTTACAGATAAGGAAGCACATAGGTATCTGGATCGTAACCTCGTTTCCAAAAGGCTAGCGTCATGATCTTGCCCGATTTGAGACTTATCCATGTCTGACAGAGTATATAAGGTGAGATACGTTTTTCCGTGTAGGTTGAGGAGAATGCATACTTACACAAATCATGCTGACGCAAAAATATGCCAAGCAAAACCAAAAGTTGTAGTTGAGCTGACCCATGTGAAAGGCCCAAATAATGATAAGGAAAACCACTTGAACCGGAATATTCATGATCAATAATGTAAACTCGACCAGCTTGTAATCCTCTTTTGTCTCGCAGTGCAAGCAAGTGCTGATACGGGAGGCGTAAATAGAGCCGAGATTGCCCGCTAATCCGATCAAGACTGGAGTCAATAACGCCACGCCTTTGTACTCTTCAACGTACTTTTCCAGAACCACGCCGGCCAAGCTAATTTTCAACCCCACGTGAGTCCACTTGATCTTTTTACAATTCTGTTGGCTTACCTGGAAATCACCATGGCCACAAGAATGGGGGTCCAACCACCGAATAAGAGTTCCTTGACGTGTACGTTCTTCCATACAATAATTCCAAAGAGCGGTAATAATGCGACCATGGTAAGAAACAGGAACGTGCTCAATAGCGAATCTAGAAGCGTTGGTATCAGCATCAAGTGGTTATTCAGCTCTATAGCACGTACGCATTTTCTCTTGTAATCCAACCGCGCATCCAGCCAAGAGTACTAGTGTCACAATATCACCAGTGGATGAAGCCATTGGACAAGCAATATTATCTAAATATTTGAGAGAGAGCAAAGGCGTGTGAGTTCGCCACACCGAAACAGGAAAAGGGAAATCCTCGCACAACTTTTTACCTGGATTCACACGCAAATGACGACAAAGGATAATAAGACCACACATGAACACACCTAGGATTGCACTTGAAGCGGCAGCAGAAATCATGGCACTTGATGTCATATACATGCATTCAAAGTAGGTACTAGCATTTCCACCTGGTTTGGTTACCAAGCCAAGAGCAAAAGAGGCAAGGCCAGCGATAGCACCCGATACCAGAGCTTGTACTTGTAACAAGGCTAAATTGCCAATAACCAATGAACGGCGTGTGGGTCCATGGTCAAGCTCTCCCAAATTGGCCTGTCATTATTCATGCATCAGTCCATTGTCCCACATAGATACACACGAGTACAATACACATTACCGCTGTGGAAAATCGTGCAGCTAGATTCATTTCCAAGTTGCCCTTGAGATTCAATAGAATGGGTACCAAGATGAACAATTCTGGAGTTTTTGTAAAAACATCCCATCCCTTCATGGATATGGATTAGACAACTTGATAAACGTACATATACACACTTTGTTTGGTACCTGAAACTTGTCCATGAGCACACCAGCAACAATAAGACCAATGACCGATATGATGAGTGAAGGAAGAGCCTGCATAGGAAAAGTCAGATATTCGTGTAACCATGATTTGGATGTGCTAATCAATGTATCAAAGTAGGAATAAAAGGACAGGGCCCTGTAAAGGACATCAAGGAAAAGAATAATCCTCATGCAAAAGGGTGAAAAAGGGATATGAAAGAATAGAAAACTTGCAAGAGTATATATAAAAAGATGACGATGGTATATGAATAGGGAGACGCTTCCAAGAAGGCAACAAGCAGTAGAAGTGATGACATGTTAAGGAGAGAGAGAGAGAGAGAGAGAGAGAGAAGGAAGGAAGGTAAGGAAGGGGAGGATCCATGAAAGGGATAGGAAATTTGACTTTTTTGCTTACCTCTCGTGCCATAGTTGAAGTATAACCCGTTTCTATGATACTGTCCTTATCGTTGTTGATAACGGGATCGCTGTCGACAAGGAATGGCGTTGATGATGAGGAGAGTCTACGTGAGTCATTCAGGGAAGCGAGAGGTTGCGATTCGACATCGGAATAGCGTCGTTTTGTTGGAGGAAGCATTGCTTGACGTTCATTACTGCTGGGGTCATCAGGTGGATCGTCCACGTCGTCAAGGTCTGTGCTATGATGGTGATGATGATCGGCTGTTCCTGCTGAGAGTTCTATGTACTCGGCACCATGGTGGCGTTGTGAAGTGTGCATATGTTAAATACGCGGATGGAATGGTGAAAGATGAAATAGGGGATAAAAAGAGCGGTGAATAAAGAAGGAATGGTGAGGGATGGTCTTTTTTGAATGAATGTCGAGACGCTAAAGAGGTGTGCACACACGCCAAACTATTTTGAGTGAGAGCCATTTGTGCCAAGGATCATTTTGCTCTGTGACACAATCCTCAACACCAGATGCATTTCTCCCCTTGTCCAATTCACAAAAGCTGTATATATGGAATAAATGCCTCTTTTCTTATATCTCACGCTTTCTCTCTGTATCAATTGGTGGATACCCTCATGCAATGTCAGTGGCAAAGGATATTAGTAACATTGGCCTCATTATGATCATCCCTTCTTTATCCCCCGCATCATCTCTCGTTCGGGTCGGATGTCAAAATCCCAATCGAAGCTATCGACATGGGGCCCCTTGCAATGCAACACAGAAGCGCTCTTACAGGAACCAGGGACCGAACACCAGGGTATAACTTATCCGCCCCATGCGTACATCATCAATGGCAACACAAATAGCTAGATCAAATACACATGCACACATATCCCATCTCGTTGCTGATCGGAAATGTTTGTGTCACAAGCTGGGATCGACATTTGCATTTGTCTCGGTTCCTTCCCGTACACAAAACAAAAAGTTGCAAATATCACCTTTCCTCACATATGGATCAAAAATGGTTACGGCTACAACATTGAAATAGTCCATTCCATGTAACCAAAATTGCATGCATCTGAATGTTACTGTGTGTTTGGGGGAAGCCACATTCGATGGTTTGGCTGGGGCGGCAATGTTTGCTGCAGCATCGCCACATCGCGTATACCTCAAATGAGTCAAGGGCAATAAGAAATTGGTTTTATCTCTTCAGCACTCTCCACCCTTCACACGTTAGCGATACTGTACATATATTATTATAGCAAAGTTGGGCTTAAGAGCAAGGTAGCAGGGTAGTATAAAATGTAACATGGAGGGAAGATATCATACATGATTACTAGAGATAGGCATAACATAAGGGACATAAAAATAGAGACGTAATGAATATAGCGGCAAAAGATGAGAGGGATATAGGCATAGGGATTAATATATAAGTGTAGGTGGTGGCACTGGCTGGCTGTAGGAGAAGAAGGATGCACGTTTCTTTAGGTAAAAATAACATGGTTGCCCACTCAGCCAAGCTTATGATGGTCGAGGGCATTTTTGGACAAATGGCCTAAACGAATCATCGGCCTTCACCTCCCCATACCCCAATAACACTCCCATATATGCTCCATCGATTTTCGATATTGTTGTACCTGGCAGTGTTTTCATTAATGCTGCCACTCACCGTTAATGATAGTTGATAGATGCCTTATAATGATACATAAACTACATTTGTGAACACCTGTGAAATGAAACTAATCCAGACATTATGTTTTTGCGTCAGTGCCTTTTTTTATTCTTAACTCAACATACAAAGATCATTTTTTCTGCTATTCAGATACAGTATTGGACGCAGAGAGTTTTTGTTTTTTCCATGGCTGTTCCCCTTCATGAGGACTCGTATTGACATACGCTTCCCATCGATTATCTTGTGGTTCGGCTACTACTGAGGATGATGGATGATGCATGTGGGATGGATGATGAAGATGTTGTTGTTGTTGTTGCATAGCGTTCATAAAAGATGTGGTGGATATAATGACGGGAGGATTGGTCATCATGTCAAGTTGTCGTTGGAATGAAGGTTGTTGTTGTTGATGATGCATGATGGCTGATGCTGGTGTGGAGCTGACGGTTGGTTCTTTACGCTTATTGGTTTCCCTCTCATCCACCGCTTCGGTAATCTTGGGCGTCATAGCAGCATCAATGGCGTTGTTCAAGTAACCTTGTCTCACGGCTTTAAGATGAGCACAATAACGTTCCAGTAACTTGCGTAATGTCCCACTGTCCAAAGGCTTAGGTAATACGTCTGTCATGCCGCTTAGAATATATTCTTGCACATCACGATCCGTGGTATTTGATGTCATGGAAATGATTGGCGTCCACGTGTCGTATTGGCGGATATTTCGTGTAGCTGAAATACCATCCAATTTGGGCATCATGATATCCTAGTAATTAATCGTTGCCATTTAGAATCAGAAATAAGAGGGCGCATCGTTGTATTTACCATGAGAACAATGTCATAGGAACGTGAACCAAGTTTGGTGATTGCTTCTAAACCATCGGATGCCACATCAATGGTACAGCCTGCTACTTGTAGAAGCTTTGTGGAAAGTCGACGAAAGATCATGTCATCATCCACCAATAACACATGGGGTGGTGTTGACCAGCCTGGGATATTCGATTTTCGCCGTAATGCACTAGAGGATGCTGCTGCCATGGTGAATTTGAATGGCATTGAAGGTGGAATCATTGATAAGTGATTATAAGGTTGAGATGCATATGGCGTATTCATCATGGTTGTTGAAGTCACCATGGTGGTAGGATTATTACTGCTATTGGTTGTTGGCATGGGTGGAGGTGGTGGTGGTGGTGGTTGCCATGACTGGATGTGGCTGTTTGTGTCGGCCCGCTGTTCCAAAAGTTTGGATATCCGATTCATTTGTTCTTCATTTGCCTGTGAAACAGAGTTGTATGTCTCCAAAAGCTTCTGGACATCCACCGATAGCCCATTGTTGTTGTTGTTGTTGTTGCTCTTATTGTCATTCTGCGTCGTATCTACAATTTACTCATATTAGCATGGCTTATAGAATCAAATCTTCTTCATCGTACCATGTTGCTCGACATTGGTAGTTGTGGCTGCCACGTGGTGCATGATATCTCGCATTAAACCTTCTTGGGATACCATGTTGCCGCGACACCGACTGATTGCATCCAGCACTGCATTGGATCTGCTATCACATGCATGGATTTGTGAAGCCATTTCTGATTGTGTATGCTGCAATTGCTGAATTTGATCCTGTAACTGGGTAATCAACGCCTTGAGCTCGTTTCTGGTTGATTGACTTGAATCAGATGACCCAGTACTATCCGCACCGTCATTGGTAGTAGTCCCTGCTGCTGATGCTGCAGTGCTACGTGCTGCTGCTGCTTTGCCAGTCGCCTTTCTCTAAAAAAAAAAGTCGTTTTAATACCATCGTGATTTCAAGGAGTATCCATTGCATGTATCTATTTTAATACCTTGATTCCTTCCAGGAGGTCTCTTCGGTTGTACTTGAAATTCGGATGTTGGAATTCCCAAGCCTAAGTATATCATTGAAATGAATACAAAAAGTGTTGGGGTTATAAGAAGCATATGAATATCGAATACATTACCTGGTCACCATACATGCGGCGTCGTCGATCATCTGGGTTGCGAACTTTGTGAAAATCATATTTATTGAGCTGCCGCACAAAGCTTGAAAAGTTCGAGTGCTTGAAATGACTGGGTAGAATCACTTTGGCGAATTCACTTGGATCCTTGACAACAAACGTATCGCCCTTGGTACTCCAAGAGAAAATGTGTGGGTATATGCATTCTTCAAGCATGCTATTCATTATATGGCAATACAACAGTCAATCGATCATGCTCACCAACATACTTGTCTTTGATAGCACGTACCAAAACAATTTCTTTACGAATTCAGGAATGCCATTGTTGCCTTGTTGATGACCATTGCTGCCCTTTTTGTTGACAGGTTGTTTCGTCATTGCATCTTGGGGTTTTGCGATTGAGAGAGCATTGGGATCAAGCATCAGAGATCAGTAAAAGACGTGTGGATACGATATTGGAGGAGATAAACGAGGAAAGGAGAAGAACAAAGAGAGAGAGGGAGAGAGAGAGAGAGAGAGAGAGAGAGAGAGAGAAAAGGCCACACAGGTGAAGAAAGAGAGAAGAGGAAAGGAAAGGATGTGTGGTCTGAAACTAAGCAACCGGATCGTCGTCTATTCACCCGTTCTCGCCGCTTCCTTCTGTACCTAAAATAGAATTCTCCATTATCTATAGATGTTTTTGTATTAGTGTAACATCCCTTTTAACGACCATTGTCGACTTGATCTACCTGGTTTTGTCAATACACATGTACTAGCTCCACAGTCGTCATCTTGTTTGATCTATTTCAAGTGCTTCGCCATGTACTACTGTGCACGTGCCCCTGTGTACCACAACATCCGCATAATCCAAATGTTGTCAATGCTTTAAACATTGAAGGACTAGATGGTCCATGTGTCATATGCCACAAGCCTTTATTTCAGACGAACGAGATATAATAATCCATCATTGTAAACGAATCTTGTGCCTTCAAAACTTATCGATGAGAGAAACACCTACAACGTCCTATTTGATGCTTGATTCAGCAATGCATCATGTATATGATAATGAGTGCTTTTGTTGAATGCATTCAATCCTGCTCTTATGTACACACCTTCTGCTGCGAACAAGAACAAAAGAAAGAGTTGGCGTTTGCTAATAAATTAATCCATTTACTTTCCATAGCGATATCATTGTTAAGTTATGTGTTGGGTGACAATCAGCATCTTTTATATACAATCCCATATGGGGTTAGCTTTGTAGCGCTATACTGATGATGAACAACGCATAAATTGGCAAGGTCACTTGCACATCTTGTAAAACAAACACAACGACGTAAAAAGTACTCATCAACATGCTATGTAAATGATCCTTTTGATAGTGCTCAAGGAGCAGGATTTTATTCCTCAATCATGTGCACGCCACTTGCATATCCTCGATATACCACAAAATGTTTTATCACTTTTTGTCATGTACACCCATCATCCTTAATCCACCAGCAGCTTCTCCTGCATGTCTAGAAGATAATGCTCTAAAACCACTACTACTGCTGCTGCTGCTCTTGTTGTTGGTAATAAAGTGATTGGCACCATAAAGCGTGCGATAATGATCATCATCTATATCCGTTGTGTCGCCACCGTCAGATCCTAGTGCATTTGACGACAGGAGATGAGGTGTACTGTGGTTGCCATGGTTATAAAAGCTCTTTTCCCCCTTGAGCACAGTTGACACAGAGGAGTAGGTGCGCCGTATCTCATCCGGCATACAAAAAGAATCATGAGATCCACGGCGCATTTTGACCATGGGAGCAATCTTGACTCGACGTGTTGTGTTATTCGTTGTACTACTCTTCTTCTCCTCCTTATTTGACGCTGCAGCTGAAGGGTTCTTGGTATTAGTTGTCGTTGTAGTTGTATTGTTCTGCATAGAGGTGGTCGATGCATTGTTATGAAACTTGCTCAAAGGAGATGGCTGAACAGGAGCAGTTGATTTGCCCAGGAGACGATCGAGTTGTGTGGTGGATTGGGGACGTGGTCGTACAATATTGATAGGCATAGTAATGGTAGTAGTATCCGATTGCTTATGCGGAGGATGCTGGTCTTTACTAAAAGTGGGTATCATATGCGGTGACGTTGGTGTAGGCAATGTTGGTTTTTGGTCGTTCTTGGATGGTGATTTTGAGTTGACAGCTGTTGTCGATTGTTCCAATGAAGATGACGGTTGTGGTGGCGATACATTGACAGTGGATGATGACTGCTGAGGTGATTTTGTTGTTGTAGGCTTCTCAATTGCTGCTGGTGGTGGTAGATAGGGTCCTGTAAACTGCTCGCCTTTCACAAATGGATGGCCAAGTGCCTGCTCTGGTGACCACCGTTGCTTCGCATCAATCGTTAACAATCCTTGAAGAAAGTTGGCTAACGAATAGCGTTCTTGGGATTCTATTTGATACGTCAACATGGTAATGTTACCTTGGCAGAAAATGTTTCCTGTTACCTTGGGTTGTCAAAGTTTTCTTAGCTGGAGCTTGACCCGTCATTTGATTGCGCGCCCTTTCAGCAAAAGATGAACCATCATAATTCAATATCAGATCTGTCAAACTTGTCCTTGGTCGCTCGGAAATGTGATGCAAATCAGGTTTCAGTCGATAAAGATGGTGATGCTGGGTGTTGATGGTAGCTGAAGAGTTCGATGATGATAACTTTTGCTCATTTGGTATCCTGGTTCGGTTGTAAAACTTGTTGGTGTTGCTACCTTCGTCCAACATGTAGGTCGGTGGTGGACTGTGGTTTATGCATTGCATAAGATAAATATCACTCACTTTTCATAACTATGTACTCACCCTAGCATATCCGTGATCCTCCTTAGCTGATGATATTCAGATTCACCCGGTAACAAGGGAGCACCCAAGAATAACTCTGCCACAACGCATCCCAGAGACCACATATCGATAGCATAGGTGAAAGGTAAACCAAGAATGACCTCGGGTGAACGATAGAATCTTGATTGTATATACGTGATGCGACGTGGTGAATTCATATGACAAGCTGAACCATAATCAATGACCTTGATCTCTGGAGAGTCGACGCTATTTCCGGTTGGTAATGATAATAATATACACCATGATCCTAGCCTTTCTTACCTTTTGAGTAATATATTCTCGGGTTTCAAATCGCAATGGATCACCATAGCCTCCTTGAGAAGAACAAGTGTTTCAAGCAGTTGAACTGTAAAGCTGCGTACCATTGACATTGGCAATCCTCGAAATTTGTTTTGCTTGAGGAGGTCGTAAAGGCTATATGACAAGAGTTCATAGGCGATGCAAAGATGATTCTTGTGATCGAAAGAATGATGAAGCTTCAAGATGCGTTCAGTGCGATCCCTCTTGGATAATCTGCTATGTAGCTGATAAGGACAAATAAGAAAATGTATGTACGCAAAGACCGCAACTTCTCGGATTTACCCAATTCAGTGTATCCACCTCCAAATAGCTCTGGTTCCGAAAATTTCTGTGGTTCTTGATCACCTTGACCGAGACCAGTTCCTTGGTTGGCACGCGTTCACATTTGACGACTTGTCCAAATGTACCACTTCCCAGTAAATCAATAACACGATACCTTGTATTTGATCCATCAATGAAAAAGCCATTGTATATAGCTGCATCATACTGCACTTACTGCTTGTCTTTGGGTCCAAGAGTATCATGCACTCTCAAAATATAATCATCAAACTTGTTGTCATAACCATCGTTCTTTGCTGGTTTGCCAGGTCGCGTGAGTAATCGTCTCGGATTGTTTTTCTGTTCAAAGACAAAGGCATGATCTCGTTTCTGATATGCATTGGCGAGATGTACCGTCATGGCCCGAAGATACTACATGTAAATATGCCTCTACTTTAATAAGCCGCATGATCCATATGAGTATTTTGGAGACTTACATGCATCTTTTTGACCATTGCTGGAGTAATTGTTTTTGCACTGGATACCGTAGCAATACTGCCACTGTTGCTGGTTGCACGAGAAAGCGGTCGGAAACCGACAAGGGTCGATGATGATGATCCCTGCGCCTGTATCTCTTTATACCACGTCAAGGTCACGTATCACGGCCCCACTCATAGCTATATAACTACCTGATTGAGTTATGCTTGTTGAATTCCCATTGGTAGTATTGCCGTGATGCGTCCAATTTGCTTGCAATGGAAGGTTTTCTGGCTGACGATTGTCGTGATCATTGATACTTTGTTGAGGTGGGCTGAGAGAAACGAATGAGTTGGTTGCAGAGCTGGGTGGTGAAACGGTGATGATCTTTCTTGGGGATGATGCGGAAGACCCGTGCTTTATTTGCGGTGCAAGAGATGGTTTATAATACATGGATGATGGCTGCTTTTGACCAGCCAAATGCTGTGTTGCTCGTATTGGTGAAGGTGAAGAAGCTGATGCCGCCATGAGACAGTATCAGTACCAAGGAAGAAGAGAGTGACCTAAATAAGATGCCACATCCCCATATAAAAACAGATGGAAGAGACTATGCAAAAGTCGGGTACCCACATGATGTGCGGGGAATGAGGAAAAAGGAGTACAATGCGTGCGTATTTGACAACGTATCAACAACAGCAGCCTTCTTTTCCTAGTAGTACATCTGGTGACAAATGGTTCCTCTGGATCAATGATAACAGTATATATGGCTTTTAATGACAACAAAGTAAGAGGTCTCACCTGGTATTAAACTAGTAAATCATGGTCTGAACGTAAAAGAAGACCATCGATGATCCACTACGTATGCAATAAATCCGTAGTATGGCGAGCAATGATGTTTTACATCAAGAGTGGTCCTCCAACGTCAATGCACGTGCCATTTTCCCTCGCCACTGTAGCAATGATATACCACAGATGACAAAGAAATATAACCATGTGTCTTAGTGCCAGATATCCAGATACTACACCAGTTGGCTCTTCCTTGCACATGAAAGTATATAACATCATCTAGCAAATAGTCTCTGTGCAAATCAACTGGAAATTGGCTGATCGACCGATGATCACGAAAGGTACCTAGCGTACACCTTTATGATCCTGATCATCATTTGTTGGCATGTGGACGACAACCCAGCCTACAAGGTAGTAATCGTCCCTTGTCCCAAATGGCATCCTAAACCTTTATTATCATGTAACACCTGATCTATGTAGGTATGATCAATGACTAGCAGAGTTTTGTGGAAGAACTCCCCACCACATGATGTTGGTGACGTGGGTGATACTATAGCACGAATAAACGTCCAGAATACTAGTTGTGGATATATCACAGAGATAGGCATGACAAACCACAAGATGATATGTAAAAGTGAACATCAACAACATCATTAATGCATGAATAAGGGAAATGTTATATACGCAGATCTTAATAAGGGTGACAGAAAAAGGGTAAAAAAAACATGTTTCTTCATTTGGGAGTTAGCCGAAGCATCGTTCTTCTCCCAGTTGTCAAGCCACTCTCCTACGACTGCTTCTTGATACCGTTATTGACCCCTTATCTTACTTATCAGTGTTAGTTGCCATAGAAATGCCATCATTATGTTTTGTGTGTGTATAATAAACCGCACAGGCATTGTTGTGAGTGTAGGATGACTTTCTTGAAACGCAAAACAATGTATATACACATTCATGCATTGTTATGCATGATGATTTAATAGGATAACCAGTACGCGTGAGGACTCGTTATTACTATGGGTGATGCTACTGTGTTATGGGAATGATACGCTGCGTTACATTGAGGAACGTGTGTAAAGAAAAGGCACGGGCCAGTAGGTATTCCTTAATTGGATTGAATAGTGTGCTTGTATTGGGTTGATACAAATCCCGCAGACCCCCTAGGACAAAAGGGATCTCGATTGCATGGACACGAATCAGTTGTCCGGTAAATGGCACCAAAAAAGCAATCGCGGTGAGGTAGGATACCCCGCTTCCATTTTGTTGGTGCTCGCTGCTGGTTTATATTATTCTCATCACTCTTTGCTCACTAATACACACTCACTCTCTGGCTCTCTCCGCAGCAAAGCACACTCACACTCACACACACACACACATCCCTCAAGAGCGCGCACCCACGCTCTTTCTCTCTTTCTCTATTTCTCTCTCTCTCCCTTTTCTTTTTTTTTCCTACACTCACATACACACACAACAACCTCCCTTTTTTTCATTCTCTTTTTTCTTTATTCTTATTCAATATGCGAGAGCCAAATCTTAGCTTTCCTCATCAGAACCGTGCTTCAATATGCATCACGTCTGCAGTCTACGATCGTCGTGCTCTTGACTCGACAGCAACACTACCGCTGATTAATTCGCTTACTCATTTGGCTTATTTGACTTCAACCTCACCTCGCATCCGGGAAATCCTGTCTTTGGATGGTGGTCTAGAGCAATTGGTTCGCATCCTTTCAGCAGAACAGCAGCCCAATGATCTTCGTGGCTTATGGAAGTGGTCTCTTGCGTTCCAATGCACAGTCAATATTGGTGTACGTGGTACCGAGCAGATTCGAACAAGAGTAGTCGATGCAGGGATGGTGACCATTGTATTGCGCGTATTGCAAAACTTCTTGCGAGCCTTGGAGGTTGTATCTCGTGAGCAACAAGACCAGGAGAAACGGCAACAGCAACAGCAGCAGCAACAACAAGGAGATAATATCTCTGCAGCAACAGTAGCAGCAGCAGCAGCAGCAGTGGCAGTGGCATCTAACAATGTTGCAAGTAATCGGCCATTGTGTGTAAGCAGCAGCAATAGCAACAGCAATGGCGGCGTTGGTGGTAGTAATGGTGGCGGCAACTCATCATCCACATCATGGACATCATCCGACAATACAGCAACAGCAACAGCTGCAGGTGAGTAGTGTGTCTGGATAAGATGACTCATCTCCCTTCTTCTCCTTTATCCTCTCTATCCCATACCCACACACACATCATATATCCCCTTGCTTCTATGTATTAAGACACTAATATTTTCATTTCATTCAGGATTACAACCACAACCAGAACCATTTATTCAACAACCCGATACAACAAAGCCATATACCGATCATAATACACCATCATCATCATCATCATCCTCGTCTTCCTCCTCCAATCCTCTTTCCGCAACAACTACTACAACAACTACTACTTCTACAACTACCAATAACACCAACACAATATCATCTCATCATTCTTCTTCTCCTCATCATCATCATCCTCAGCATCGTCATACCAATAGTCTTCGCCGACGTACCACTTTTCCTTATGTCAAAATCACAGCCGACCAACGACGACGGAACCGTATGGAACGACAACATACATTCGCACCACCTTCATCTACCAATACTTCTCTGAATGTGGACAATGTATTCTATCGTGAAGATGATATCTTGATGTCACTCCAATTACTGGCTTATTTGTCAAAGTATCCACATATCCGCGACTTGTTCCACACAGCTTTCCATACCAACGTGTTTTCAGTGGTGGAGAAGTTCACACATCGAATCCATCCAAAGCCAATCCAATACTGGGCTGGAGTCATCATGCGCAATGGGTGTCGTAAGGATGAAACACGCGGTGGTATTCGCAAATGTGCCAATGTTCATTGTACAAAGTGGGAACAAAAGCCTCGTGAATTCGCCAAATGTCGACGGTGTCGTAAGGCAAAGTATTGCAGCAAGGAATGTCAAAGCAAGGCTTGGAGTGAAGGCCATCGTTGGTGGTGCGTAGAAAAACCATCCACTGCTGTTGCTGCTGCCGCCGTCGTAGCCGCTGCTGCTGCTGCCACCACAACTACCACTTCTACACCTTCCAACACAACCAACACACAACCACAACCACAACCACCACAAACCCATCATCATCATACACAACCACCTCTTCCGACAACAAGACCACCTACAACCACTCCTCCCACCACCACAACAACAACTTCACCTGCAGGGATGCCAACGACATCAGCCGAACAGCAACAAGGATCTCCTACACCACACACTACTACTGCAGATACATTACTTTCTTTGCATTAAATTCGTTCTTTTTTTCTTCCTCCCCCATCCCTTCTTTTTCTTTGTCCCTCTCTCTCTCTCTCTCTCTTTGTCTCTTACTATGCTCTTTATCTTTCTCCTATAGCATGCGTATTCTTCGTTCTTATTCTTCTCCTAGTAGCACTCACACACAATCACACACACTCATGCACCTTGCACAACAACAATGTCTATTCAGCATATCAAGTAAAAAACAAATGATTCAAAAAAAACCAACTGCTACTTTTTCTTTTTGGCGAAAAAATCAAATGCTTCAACGACTTGACGTGGGCGTTTGAGAGCTTGAATCAATTGTGATGACCCTGAACGTGAATGAGAAGAAAGGGAGGACATGGATGAGGAAGGTGTCATAAAGGAAGATGAAGATGAGCTTTGTCGATGATGATATTCTAGATGATCTTCATGTTCATCTTGTCGCGTAGACCAAATGTTGTAGTATTGAAATTCAACACCGACCACCGTGAGACAAAATTCGTGCACCATGGATTTGGTCAAATCATGTCTTTTTTTAGCTGTTTGCATGCACATTGACAATGGAGCATCCATATGCGGGTTCGTGTAAAGCATAGCATGTTGTTGCTCGATGTATCTTAGTAACGTGTTGACAGCCGCATGTTTTGTTTCTTCATTATGACACATTGTCTCCTCGCCTATAATACTACATCAATGAGTCACTCATAGTCTTGGTGGATCATAGTAGTAGTATGTACTTGCCACATTGTTTGACCATCTCATACCAAATGGGTGTATCAATAAAACGCATAAAGCTGGATTCAAGTAATGCATAGACAGCTTGCTTGGCAGGATCAAAACAGCCCTGAACTTGCTTCTCTTGTAAAGCATGCTGTACAGCATGACGTATCCTTTCATCAATGTTGACCTCGAAATGGCTATTGGGACTCAGGTATGTATCATAGATATGTTGCGCTGTCGCCAGTTGTTGCACCAATGTCATGTAGGTGAATGATTCATACTGCTCAATCTCGGTAAAAAAGAACTAGTAGTAGTAGTAGTAGTAGTGAAATGATCAGCTTATTTCCCAGCTAACATAACCCGCCCTCCATCTCATCCTACCAAGTTTTCACTGCTGATCTCTTGTAGCAGGTGGTACAAGAAATAGCAAATTGGGATTTTGGATTGTAACATTCCCTTGACACCTTCTCTTCTAATCTCGGCAATAGACACATCCTCCAATAATGGTGATGAAAATGATGATGATAGTATCGGTGCTGCGGCTGGTGGAAGATCATGCTTCTGTTGTTGACTCCCAAACAAATGAAATTTACGTCGTTTGATCTTGTATAGCGTATGCACATTCAATAGCCTATCAACACCACCGTGCCCTTTACTTGCTGCCCCACCCACTATCGAGGGCGTTGTCAACATGTTGCAAGATGACGACCGTCGACGACCGAATGGAATGGAACTACCCCCATGCATGGATGGCGATTCCAATGGAGGAGGATGTGGTGGTGGTGGCCAATCTTGGTCCATGGGATCCTCAAGTGCCTCTTGGGCCGCCGACTGTTGCAACGACGACGTTGTTGTTAGAAACATTTGTGCTAGACTACCTCTCCTTTGTTCAATCAATGGCTTTGAAGTAAAAGGTCCTGTGGATGATAAATCATCTTGCTCATGATGCGTGGTCGCCATGGATACGAGAATGGATGTTGTCAAGGAGAATTGTTGTTATTGCTTGCAGTATATGAATGGGATGGAAAGAAAGTAAGAGAAATAAACATATTGTTGGATAACAATGATACCCATGTTGATGTCAAGGGGATACTCCCGTTGCCCAGTACAAGGTTGAGGAAGGTGCTTGAGAATCATACTCATATAGGAGGCGAAATCGAAAAAAGGGGAGTCAAAAAAAAAAGTGAGGAGGCGTGTAAACGCGTGGTGGACAGTAAACAGATCTAACGGAGCATTGCTCATAACAATAACTGTAGATCATCTTGTTTGCAGTACATGCATAAATGGCATTTATGGTGGAGCTTATGTATGAATGAAGATCTTGCATGATATCAACCATATCCATAACAGGTCCCATTGTTCGTAAAAATAAACAAAGGATAATCAACATGTGCTTCAGGGGCATTCCATTACAGTATTGAGATCATGTTTGAACTCGTTTCATTTACAAGCTGGTTGATGCGCTAACATCCGGAAACCCACAGTCTGGGAATTTGGGCTTGTCCACGTTACCAAATGACAATGCAAAATCAGCAGCAGCTGCTGCAGGAAGAAGCATTGCATCGCATAACAATGATCATAATAGTAATGGTATTTCCTCCTTGGATATACCATAAGGTAACGGCGGGGGAGGCTTTTAGCTTGACCCTATTTGAAATGTGCAACATCTACTATACCTGGAGCGTCTCATTCGATCGTTTTTCCTCTCTTTGTTTCAGCAATGGTTGATGTGGGAGAGTGGAATTGGGGAGCATTGGTAACACAGTGGCGAATGACAGCAACCTGCAACACCTTTGTACCCGCGGGCGCCCTTTTTCCGTTTTTTCTCTCTCTCTGCAAACAGCCTGCTGATGATGAAAGGGGAATGGGAATGATGCAGATCAACAAGGTTATTTGGATGCCATTACATTTGCGGCTGTAGTACAATAAGCTCATCTGATTGTAAGACATACTCAAAAATATAAACATGGCAAAACCGCCAACACCGCCAGCCAAACATATATAAAAAGGTCGTCGGTCGTAATATGCAGTTGTTGTTGCGTCAAGAGATCGTGTGCTTTTTTTGTCTTTCGCTTCACATACTATCTCATCTCTTTTCTCATTTCCAACTCTACTACTTAAACTATCTACCTTACACGCACACACATATACACACGCATACACACATGAGCACCTCGTTGACAGCCGTCGAGTCACAATCCAACGATGACAAGCGATTTATCGCTTGTAACGATAAGCATTGTAGTACCACATATAAATACTTGGACTGGGTAGTGCATACCAAGGTGGACGGCCCCGATCCACGCGATCACTTTGCCAACGAGCGCAACTTTTTATCATGGCTTCGTGTTGGCATGACACTAGCACTGATAGGTAATCCACAGCTCGACATGTTATCCACACGACCTATCTTATTGACATGTGCATATGCATGTATTATACCAGGCTACATGACATTGATCGATCTACGAGGAGAGAAAAGTTTGGCACCTTCCAATTCTTTACCGTGGAATCACGAAGAACCTACACCTTATAAGACAAGGTATAGGCATTTGTGTGCTGGATCGTCGACATCATCTAACCATGCCGTCTTTAGGATTGTTGCCTTTATCATGATAGCTCTCGGTTTTTCAAGCCTATGTACCTCGGTCGTTATCTACTTTAAAAACCAACGCCGCATCGTGCATCGGCTTCTTGATGTCGGTCATGGATGGGCGGGTTACACCATGGCATTATTGATTATGCTGTTTATTTGTTTTATCATGGTTGTTGCTCTTACGGAGCTCAATTAGTGAAGGATCATTTATATGTTCACTGGTGATGATGGCAAGTAGTATAGTAGAGATGAAACCATTTCGTATACCCCCTTCCCCCTTTTTGTAAATAGATTATTCCATCGCTCTTTCTTCGATGTAATTAAAGCCTTTGTTTAACATACTCATAAATCGGTGAATGATAGAAAAGGGAATGGTACTTTGTTAGGAATGTCACGCTTTTCCCTCTTCCTCTATTCCGCTTCCCATGACGTACCAGTATACTCGGCTTCCCTCGTTCCTGATGCAAGATAGGTGTGACGACAGCTTGAATGATGCTGTCGGTTCAATTACCAAACCTTCCAAGATGCCGTCTGCTGCTTATCCTTATGGTGTCATTTCCAGAAAAACTGCTTTCTGACGAATAGTGCTCTGATTTTATATATGATATATCTCTCGTTGGTAGACAGATATAGATGCATATGATGGATAGAATATAAGGGTGCCCTCTTTGCCTTTGAAGCCTATCACACACAAGTACGACGATACAGAATCCCATGATTTTGGAGTTGGTATGGCTTTGATATTAAGGTTAAGGTTCAAAGTCCACAAAAGGTAAACTTATCAGGCACCACGCCGCCAACCATTGCCGGTCCCAATGTAACAATTTAAATGTGGACAAGGAAAGTAGAGAAGGAAACTAAAAGTATGGGTGGGTATATCTTTATTACTGTTCCATAAGATTGTGAACCAAATGTTACATTTGCAGGGTATGTGTGTGTGTGTGTTTACTAGCTAGGTAGGTGATTAATGTGTGTGTGTGTTTTTGCAAATGGGACATGTGATCCAAGGGCCGACAACAATCATGCTACAATGACTATGACTACTACTACTGCAACTGAGACATGCCGAAATCCCAAATACGCACATCACCATCATCCGATGCAGAGATAATCTTGGTATCGCTCATGGCTACTGCAGTGATAGGGTTGGTATGGCCGTTAAGAGCGTACATGCATTTGCCGCTTTCCATGTCCCATACTCGTACGCTCCGATCATGTGAACCAGAAACGACTCTTAAACTGTCAAAAGCCAAGCTCCAAACGCCTTCCAGATGACCAAAGAGGGTACGTAAACAATTGCCAGTGAAATCCCAAAACTTGATAGTGTTGTCAAAGGCACCCGAGACAATGACCGGTTCATCATCGTGATCCGTGGTGGTGGTTGTACTGCTGCATGATTGGGATACCAGTCGATGTCTGAATGCACGTGTTGTACTGGGTAGGGCACAAAGAACTTGACCGACATGACCATTAAGCACTTTGACGCAGGTTTTTGATTGAAGATTCCATATGCGAATGGTAGCATCATCGCTGGCGGAGACAAGTAATTGATCATAAGTGCAAATACGAACTGAATTGATCCACTCGGTATGGCCTGTGAGAGAAAAACATTCTCCAGCTGCGAAATTCCAAACACGGATGGTGCAATCGGCTGATCCACTGGCGAGTAACCGACAATCAAAATGCAATGAAAGTACGCCAGCCGTATGTCCTTCAAGTGTACGAATACAACGCCCTGTATGCCAATCCCATATCTTTAAGGTATTGTCCATGGCTCCTGACACTAGTTTGCACTTGTCGAATTGTAATGCACGCACTCCTCTTGTATGTCCTGTCAATTGTCGTATTTCCTGTCCAGTCTCCAGATTCCATACGCGTATCGTGCGATCAAATGATCCAGTGATGGCTATATTGCTTGCTTCGCAAAATTGTACACACATCACGCCATCGGTGTGTCCACTTAAATGTCGTACTGTGTGTTTATTTTGTCGCCAATTACGTTCCACCACTAATCGTTCGCTGTACACATCTTTCCAGGGTCGTCGTTTTTTGGCATGGTGGTGAATTTCATGGTCTTGGTCATCATCAATCATCATCATTTCTTGTTGTTGCTGATTGTTGGATATATCGAATCTCGCACGTTTGTTGGGGGACTGTGTTGTTGTATCGGGAGGAATCGGATCCATTGCCATTGGACTGCCACTGCTGGCACTGCTGCTATTGTTGTCTTGTCGTTTCCCTTGCTTTTTGATCTTGTCGAGCAATGGCAATCCCCATCCACATTTGGTGCAAATACGATCAATATGCTGTTCACACATTCGATGCCATAAGGTATCATCGTCGGCTAATGACTTCCACAGACTCGATACTTGGGCTGCATGACATAATGACTTGGCGTCCAGGAACGAAAAGATGCGTAGACATATTTCACGAGGTAAGATGCAAGCGAAATCGATGCGTAGTAAGGGGCGAATCTCGTCGTATAAGAATGAGAGCTGCGGCATACAACAGGTAGAGAGCAAGCCTTTGAGGATCAATGTGCGTTGATCTGCTGGTGCTTGAGCGAATAATGACCATACATGAGAAATAGCAGCCTGATCCGAGGATGATAGGCATTCAATTTGCTTATAGATAGCATGGTTAGTTCGAATCAAGAAAAGTTTATGTAGTATTGACTTACTCGTTGGACATCTTGAAAGTTGAATGGATCTGGAGGACGATTTCGAGTCAAGTCAGGACGATGCCGATAGCAGAGGTGTTGAGGAGTAGCGTTGGTTGTCAATGAATGGGTATCGAATTGCAACGGTTGAGGTGGTGGAGACCTTGTGCGTTGATCGGGTTGAGTCATTAGGACACGGTGGTTGTGTCGTGGTCGGAGGAGAGGAGGGAGAGAACAAGTTGAAAAGAAACCAAGAGAAACCAAAAATGAACATTGACCCGGTTTTACTGCCTGAACCAAAATGCCTCGCGAGAAAGGTCACATGCAGATATCCCTCTTGAATGTCTTTTCCGTTCAATGCCACATGGTCCAACTTTCGCACGCTCTGTGTTCATGTTGTTGCATAATATAGGTTGGCACACTTTGATGAGCGCTGTTCATATTCATATTGAAGGGATGCGTGTGAAGGACCAATTCGATAACGTGAATGATGATGATGATGGATGCATTATTGATACACAAATAAGGGTTCATATATTACTAACTACTACTGGTGATGGATGATGATGATGAGGAGGAGAATGACGCCACCCAACTTGTCTTTGTATACACACACAAAGATGTAATGTTGCATTTGAGGGAGGGAAGGAGGATGCGGACCTTTTATATACACTGCACCAAGAAAGGTAAATGTTCGCAAGGATCATATTCGGACCATGCCCCCTTAACCACATCGACAGCTTGTCCTACATTCAATTTTATATCATTGTCCTTTTCTTTCTCTGTCGTTTTCTTTCTTCTCCACATTCTATATTTCAACATTCCTTTTTTCTTTGTTTGTTTCTTTGTTCCTTTCTTTTTACACATCCCACATATAAATTATCGATCGCATATCAACACCTCTTCCCACGCCTCCCTCGCTTATCATGGACTCGTTGCAAGTTCCAGAGCCTCCCAGTGTTGTGAGTGCGAGTAAAAGTACACCGTTGAAGAAAGCAGCAACCGCCGATTACGTCTCAACTCCCAATCTATTACATCAATCGCGCTCTCTCGATCCCGGCACCATGTCCATCTATGCCGCTGCTGCTTACGATGCCAACAATATTCGTCGTCAACGATCCGAGTCCTTTGTACAACATCATCATCAAAGGAAAAGCAAGCAAAGATGGTTACAGGAACATAGCGATCAAGACTTTATGGTGCGTGCCCCTTCTCAAATGTGCTTAACTCGACACCATCTTGTATCGCCACCTATGCCATCACTCAATACCCATCATCACGCGTTGGATACCGACATTTATCAGCAGCATCATCATCATAGCAGCAATGGAAGTAATAATAGCAACAGCGATCGACGTAGCAGTGTTACCAGCGAAACGAGCAGCAGCAATAGTAGTCAGGATGTCTCAGGCACCAGCACTGCAACAACAACATCGGCAACGGTGATCAAAAGTATGGAGGCTACTAAACACGAGTATTTTCCACCAGCAACCGACAACACGGGGGCGTTGCTTGGGGGTGTCCTTATTCGACGTGCTGTTCGTCCAAGCCTGATGGAAACCATGACTACTAGTAACACGGATACGAATACAACGACAACCACAGCTTACAAGGAGCAATCTAAAAAAAGCGACGCATCATCATCATCATCATCACCTAAAAATAATACCACAACAACGATTGACACAGCATTGACATCCATGACAACTCAAGAACGATGGACACCTCCACCCATCATGTCACCAGAAAGCCTCTATGACGATGGCAAGATACCCTTTTCTTCTACACCTACATCACCCAGTACCAGCAACCGCAACTTGTTCAAGCTCAAAAAGAGCAACAGTCATTCATCATCATCATCACCTTCTCTTTTCCATTTCAAACGATTCGGCAGTAAACACGAGCTGGATCCATCCGACAATGCCAAGCTGGTATCTCCACCACCTCCTGTATCCTTTGAAGAAAATCCTGAAACGTAGGTGGTGACACACACAGACAGACAAAGCCCCCTTTCCAAGAGGATATTAAATTAACCAATGTGCAACACACAAACTTTGTGTATTATAGGGATTGCTACGGATTCCGCAAAGCATCACAATGGGTCACCCTGGAAGATCATCATGCCCACGAGGAAAGTTATCAGGGTGTATTGGAAAGACGATTGAGCAAATGGGAACAGTTACTCAAGGAACACGAGTCTCGGTTACCAGAACGATGTTCCAAAGGTATGAAAAAGGATCATCAATCACAACAACAAAGTTTACTTATGCAAATCTCCTAAAAGTGAAACGATACATCCGCAAGGGAGTACCTGCTCATCTTCGAGGAAGGGTAAGCTTGTGCACATACATTTGGGGGTTGATTTCTACAAAGAGGGAGAAGGTTTTTTTTTTTGTTGGGGAGAGTGAGAGATGTGAGAGGAGGAGGAGGAATTTGAATCACTTCATAATATCTGACTTCCACCACCACTCCTTGTTAACCAGGTATGGCTACACTATAGCGGAGCGGAAGCCAAGATGGACTCCAACCCCGGTGTATATGAAAAGTTCCTTGCCAAGGCTGAAGCGATGGGCGATACCAACGAGTTTGCCGATATTATTGCACGTGATTTACATCGTACCTTTCCCGACAATATTCAATTTAGAACAGCATCCTCATTCAACAACCATCATGCATCCATGGGTAGTACGGCTGCATTACATTCACCTGCTATCATTGGCGCATTACGACGTGTCCTTTCTGCATTCTCAATCTACAGCCCTTCCATCGGATATTGTCAGTCATTGAATTATATCGTCGGCATGCTCTTGCTTTTCATGAAGGAGGAAGAAGCCTTTTGGACTCTCGTCACCATTGTACAAAACTTGTTACCAGCCGGCGTCTATGACGTGACCATGGAAGGATCAAACATTGATCAAACAGTGCTCATGATGCTGATCTGGGAGCGGATGCCTCACTTGTGGAACAAGCTGTCAGACAAGTCTTCATTTTGGGATTCTGCTGCCGATAGCGCATCCATGCCAACCATCACCCTAGTCACCAATCACTGGTTTCTCACCTTGTTTATTAACATTCTTCCGATCGAGGTATGATATGACTTATAGGCTAGATAAAATGGCTCATCCTTCTCTTTGTGTAGACGGTCCTTCGTGTCTGGGATTGCTTCTTTTAGTAAGTAAACAATCTTCATGCTGCTGCTTGACATGATCCGAGTCTCTTACCATATGCCAACCTATTATAGTGAAGGATCCAGTGCTCTATTCCGCGTGGCATTGACGTTGTTCAAGATGAGTGAAAACTTAATCATGTCTCTTAAGGATTCGCTGGAGATCTTCCAGGTGATACAGGTAATGTATAAGCTGTGGTGTAACAACGTGGATCCCGCGTGAGAGGGTTTATTTGACACGCGGGTGCATTGACTGACATTTATACGTCATCCTCGTGTAGAATATGCCAAAACGGATCATCGACTGCCAAATGTTGATGGAGGTGAGTTTAGCAACCAGGGGATGATATGCATAGATCACTCACTTTTTCTATCTCTCTCTCTCTGTAGAACACTTTCCAGAGACATGGATCGCTTACACACGTTACGCACGAAGATCTCGAAAGACGACGAGAAATGTGTCGTGATCGCCGACGATCAGGTCGTATTCCAACTCACTCAAAATCGCGTACATTGCCTCGATGGAAGCTCAGAGCAAAGTAAACGCCTCCCTCTTTCATCATTGATACCCACTTTTTACCATCTACTTTATCATTCTTCTGTTGTTGTACAACAGCCATTTATTCGCCACCACCTTACATAGTAATTTGCACACCTTTTGTAACTTTTCACACTAGCACGCACACTCCTCCTCATGGTAGCCGATTCATCATTTGCATCCGCACGCACATATTACACACATACAATAGCATTTGAAAGAGAGTAAACAAAAACTCCCCAGTCCTTTTTATTTATTTATTGCTGTTTATGATGCTCCTCATGTTCAATGTCAGCTTCTAATTTCTTGATCGCATCGCGCATCCTTTTCTTCCAATTCCCTTCTCGTTTGTTGATAACAATGTTGGGTGTCGTATCACCGGTATCTTCAATGATGACATAGGGTCGTTCTTCCCATACTTCAATTCTTGGATGGATATCACAATGGTACCGTTCTACGACACGCTCTGCTTGTTCACTTGATACATTCGGATCATCACCCGCTTTCTCAGCCTCTTCCTCAGAATGGGGATATGATTCTTCATCATCCGCGTATGTTGCGGGTTGCTTGCCAGTAGGGTATTGATCTTGCATATCTGCGGAATAGCTTTCACTTGATTCAGGATAAGTTCGTTGTCGTGGATGTGTTGGTTCAAGAAATCGGATATTGGAACCACTTTGCGATTCGCTGGTTGAGTGCCCCTCTAATGATGGTTTAAGCTGCTGAGTGCTAGGCTCGCCTTCAACATGTGCAGCTGCTTCTTGTTGTTCAGCTTCCTCATCCTCTTCATCATGCGGCAAGTAATCTTCTTCAGCATCTTCCATATCCACTGCTGCATGTTCAGGTGGCTGTTGTTGTTGTTCTTCTTCTTCTTCTTCCACTTTTGGTCTACGACGTCTCTTTCCAAGCATATTGATAAGGGTATTGCGTTGTGTTTCGTCAAGGTCGTGTGTACTGCGACGCCATTTGAGTCGATTACTCCCTGTGCTACTGGCGATGGATAACGTGCGTGTGCGAATACGTTTGCCGAGTTGGAAAAGTGGGATAGTTGATCCATGTACAAGTGTGGATGCGAGTACGACAAATAACACCACAGGGCCAATAAGGTCGACAATAATCGGGAATTCCGGTTCATCTTCATAGACCTTTTCCATTTCTTCTTTGGCGATGGATGCCAAAAAGACGGCACCTACACCCATAGGACCGAACCAACCGCTAAAAGTGGCTTCTCGATATGTCTTCATAGCTGGCATAATAGGTTTCAAGGCAATGACAATAGGCATTCTCCGGAAGAAAAGGATAAGGATAGCAATCACTACCAGACGCCACGGTGACAAACCAAGTGCTGAATTACCAAACTCTCGCCAGGGCTTGATATGATAGTAAGTTAATATTAATCTGCTGGGTGGATGTAGGCTTTTTGCACTTACAATGATGGTACCAATGTATACAAATACTGACAGATTGAGTAACATATCAATGACTTCTTGGAAATGAGCCTCCTCGGTTTCTTGTCTAAACCAGTCGTCCCATGAAAACGCATTGCCAGCTGCAAAACATGCCAGCACATCGTCGCTTCCCGAAAATCCGGTCATGCTCATAAGGAACAACTACATACCACACGTGTCATGGCGACATTATACAAACATTCCGCATGATAAGGTTTACTTACAGCAAGTGCGATTGCAAAGGATAAAAATGAAGGCTTGTCAATGAGACGACTACGTATCCAGGCAACTGTGAGTGAAAACAATGATCATATCAGAATCCACCACGTCCTTACTTTCTTTCAGACCACTGCAGAATCTTGCGTGCCACGAACCCAACAATGATCCCAATGACGACCGACAATGCGATTTGGAAGAGGCATGTCTCGTATATCCACTTGCCGATTGCTTTGCCTGTGCCTGGTTCGCCGAGGAGGAAGATAGCAAGGAATAGAAATGGAAATCCCATCCCATCATTACCACCGCTGATATAATAGAAGATGTCATTTCATCCACTCACATCCTACAACATACGATTATTACCTTTCAGCAGCGAGTGCATTGCGAATATGAGATGGAACATGTTTCTCTGCAAATCGACCCTTGACAACTGAATTGGCCAAGACCTGGTGTTATTATGAAATGTTAGATCTTTCTATGATGGATGATTTCATCGTCGCCATTATTGAGAATGAGTACGTTACTGGATCAGTGGGTGTGACACATGCTGCAATCACGAGAGAATTCAGCTATTGAGTCTGTTAGATTTCTTCCATGACACCTGCTGCTGCTGGCGTTCTTACATAGTCAATAGGGGGTATGAGAGCCCATATGAAAAGCCCGCTGATCAACCACATAAATATCATTACAGGGAACATTAGCACCATGAATGTTGCCCATTCTTTCTTCAGATAATGCCTATGAAAGCAGAATGAATACATCCACACCACATCTCTCTTTAATAATGCATGATAGTGCTTACTTTGGCAATTCGATCCCTACAGCCATGACCTGCATAGTATGCACAACCACATTCATGAGAAACCCATTCCATTGTTGATCCACCATGTGATAATTACCTGGATGGCAATGACGCACCGAGTTATTTGTTTGGTGATTTCATTCATGTCATCCCAAGAATACGGATCAATTCCATTGGCTACGAGTGGCCCAGCAATGATACCAACGACAAGTGCCACGACTATATCGCATCACAATGAGCGCATGCTATATTATCTCATCCTCCTGCTCAACAATGGATCACTTACATGCTTCGGATATAAACAATCTTTCTTTTACAAATATGGACACGTATCCAAAAATGACGATGAAGCCGCTGATAATGGCAATAGCAATGGTGAATTGGGAGAATTCACCTGGTATCAATTCGACAGTCATATGGACGACAGCCGTGGATGTATGCCTATGTATCTCGATCTAATGTGGGAACGCGGTATGACGGGAATGTATAATACAACTGCAAAAGAAGCAAAGAAATAGGAAAAGGGAAAATGAATTTTGTATGGCCTCGGTCAAAAAACGAAAGCCGACAGCAGCCTGAAACCACCCATTCATGCGCGTGTGCGCGGTTCACTACTTTTCATTTTATCCAAAACGGATTTCGCATACCAATTACAGCAAGTGATTTGACACACATTGACTACCACTTTTCATACAATCCAATAATATGAATAAACTTTTGACTGTAAATGCAATTCTTGATACAAATGAGAGCGAGAGAGCGGATGAAAGAAAATATAACATAACAAAACAGGATGGTGAGTGAGTGAGAGGTAGAGAGAGAGCGTGGGATGATGTGTGATCATAACATCTAATACTACTAGCAGAAATAACGACAACAATGGTAGGCTTTACAAGATTACTCCTTTTCCTTCTTTGATTTCTTCTTTTCCTTCTTGTCCTTTTTATCCTTCTTTTCCTTCTTTGCCTTCTTAGCCTTGGGTTGCTCATCCTCAGCTTCGGCAGGCTTAGCTGCTTCTTCTTCATCTGCTTTCCGCTTCTTGGAGGGTTCTTCTGGTGGTGATACAGGAGCAGATTCAGTCATGACAGCATCATTCTCAGCGTTGTATGTGCTGGATTTCTTGAATTGGAACTTTTCTTGCTTGAAGGATGACTTGTCACGGTTGACGCGAGCATTGGCACGGTTCTCAAGCATGCGAATACGGGTTTCAACCTTGGTACGACCCTCAATACCGACATCAGCATTCTCAGTTTCACCAAGAGCATCGACTCTAAGGGCAATAGCAGACTTGGTAGCAAGCATACGTGCGATCTTTGCCTTGGACTTTGGAGCAGCTTGGCCAATCAATGAAGCGTGGTAGATCAAACCATACTTTGGTGTGTTGTGCTTGGTCTTCAATGCACGGAAAAGGGCCTTTTCAGCACCCAAAATCTGAATGGTGGAGGCAGGTTGCTTGGCAAGGTTCATCAAAGAGCCGGCATGAGCAATCAAACGAGCACCAACAAGTTCACCCACAAGAGTAGTAAGGTTGGGAGCAATGGCTATGAATATTATGTATAAGTAATCAATGAACATATGAGCACGTGAGAGTTATATTTACCATTCATGCGGTTCTTAAGATATTCATAGAGCTGAGCACGATATTCGGAAATGTTGATGACTTGGTCGCAAAGACAATGAATGTTTTCAATATCCTCATCAGAAATTTCGGTACCCATGGAAATCTCAGCAGCATCCTTGACTTCAGCTTCGAGTTCTTCAGGCAAAATGGTGGAAAGATCAGTGCTTTGAGCGTTGGTGCGGAAGCCCATAGTCTTGACGACCTTGGCATAAGCAAGATTGTCGACAATGATCTTGCCCATTTCAGGGAAATGCCAGCCGTACCATTCCTTGACACGCATAGAATAAGTGTTGAGTTCTTTGTCAAGGTCATCCAACAATCCAATAGCTTGCACAATCATGGTGTCGACTTTGTCAGGGCTGAACTTGAGTTTGTAACGGGAAAGCGAATGCGACAAACCGAGCGACATGGCGTTCAAATCATGATGCGAAAGACCGGACACAAGAGACTCGAATTGTTCACGAATACCACGGTACAAATCCATAACAGTCGAATCAGATACAACGTTAATGCCGAGCTTCTTGTTGACAGCACTGCCTATTTTCAACATGTCAATAATCCATATCCCTCCTTCAAAAGAAAAGAAAAAAAAAGACATTACCAAGCTTGGGATCGCCAACAACAAGCTTCTCCTTCTTCATTTCCTTTTCAGAGATCTCACTCGACAAGAACTTTTTGAGATTCTTGGGTATCTTGCCCTCGACAATACCGGTCACTGCAGACAAGGCATCGGTGGTGTTCTCGAACTTGGAAAAGGCCTTGAGCTTGACACTAGGTAGAATGTCAGATCGGAGGTGTCAAAGAGGTAGCAGATTCCATATAATACGTTACGTTTGATTAGCCTTTTCGGCAGTCTCAAAGTGCTTCCAAATGTCATCGGGCTTCTCCAACTTGCCGTCATCGACGAGCTTGAAGAGAGCATAACCTGCAGCGGTTTCGTAGAGGACGAGCATACTCGAAGGTGGTGGTGTGGTGCTGTGGAAGAAGTTGACAAGCGCTCAAAAGTGGACCCCCACCCGCCCAACCTGTTGCCAGAAAAAATATTATCAGGTAAGCCACCCGCTGAAAATCGTCACACAGCTATTGCTGCTGCATGTCGCTGTTGCACTGACTTTGGAATTCATGCCACACATACATAGCAACCACACCTTGGATACCTATAGTGATTCATCATTCCTTATATTAGAATAAATAAAACTGAGATTAATCAGAAAACATTGGCTGATGTTATGTATCTTTCAAAAGGAACAATGATTGATTGAATAAATAATCTCATAATAGCAGGTCGTCGTTGCCTAGCAACTACTACAACTTGCATGTTATGTATTATATCAGCACACGTTTATCGCCTTGCATAGTGCAAACACATTCCAGGTTAAAACTTGGATGGATGTCACATGGGCATTAAACAGCTGGCCTGTGCCAAGTGTTACGCTCGACTACTGCGGCAATGTGCGTCATGATTTTCAGCATTTCATCAACACCATAAAAAAGTCGAACCATCATCATCATCAGCATCCTGTGTGCCACAGACACACCAAGTTAATGCGAGGAAATGAAATCCATCATCCATGTGCAGAGCATTTTTTTTTCTTCACACGGTATGTGCGGGCTGTCGGGATCTATGCAAGATGAGAATGATTTTCACACACACACATGTATGGCAGGTTCTCAACATTATTCCTGCATGAGCTACGTAATATCTTGCTCCCATAACATCGGGAACTGGTGATCAAACTCAATGCTGCACCCATACTCACACGCACCCCGGTATCCTCATGATAAACAGGCATTCTCCTTGCTTTTACAAGATGCAATCAACCATTCAAGAATACACGTCATAATGAAACACGGGGAACAATGACAGGTGTGTGATGGAAGAAGATAAAGAATGAGGATAGAGCGAATTCACGGGGTGTTTTTGCCGATCATCTTATTCATGTGCCGTTCATGGTAAGGCATGACCTTCTTTTTTGATAAGCTTAATGCTCGAAATGACATTATACTTCCGCCCACGAACACATTTCCCCCGCTGTGTGCGTGTGTGTGCGTCTGCTGTTGTTGCTGACATTGATGCATATTAAAGTTTCCAATTGCATTGGATGACATATAGTGAATGAATACGACGCTATGTGAAACAACGCCTAAAATGCAAATGAGGATTACACGCAGGGTCTAATCCGCTCTTACAAATAGCAGTGTGTGCTTTGACAGTGATAGCGGTGAAGGATTACATAATGCGAAGCAGATTTTGTGAGGGTATATAATGATCCATGCATCCTACCCACCAAAAAAAAAGAGTGACACAAAAAGACATGTGGGAGTACCATTCGTTTGGCTTTCGACTCAGCCGTTTGCTCACACATCTTGGTGTGATGAGAGTTTAGTGATGCACAACCGAGATGCGCGGAGCGTTTACGATAGGCTAGCAAAATGTGCACGTGGTTACCCAAGCACACATTCTTACTGATTTGCCACCCATCGTCGTCATCCATCCATTGACCCAAAAAAAAAACATATACGTACACGCCTGCAATGATATGAAATGAGGGATGAAAGGTATTTTATACACATGGCTATTGAAAGTAAGTAAGGGGAAAAAAGATGAACATGACAACTAAAGTTGGGTAAATGGTAAGTTATGACGAGGATGTTGATGATGGATGCTGCAACGACGCCAATTCACGGTGTAGTTGATCCTTTTCTTGTGTCCATTGTGTTTCACGTTCACGCAGCGTTGCAATATACTCCAAGGCTAAGATAGGTATATACAAGGTGAGTGTGTGAGAAAACAACAAAATGCCCTGCATTATGCTCATGTTTACCTTTACTCAAAATTTCCCACTTGCTTGTTTTGAGCCCCTTTTCCACTGGCAGGATATCACGTAACTCGTCAAACAGGTCATTCATCTCTTTACGTCGTTTGCGTTCGGCAAGTTTATGGCTAATGCGTAACTCGGGTGATCGAGAATATGCAGATGATGATGATCCCGCTCGTTCTCTTGTGGTGAGTTGCTCCGATTCGTCGTCAGGTTGTCTCATGCGTGCAAGACTTGAGCGACGTAATGAAGGAGTAACAGCTCCACCACCACCATTTTGTCGTGGATTGTATCGTGCACTTGATGTGATGGCAACAGAATGCCTACGCATATTATCCGCTGGTGACCCTATAGCTGGGTGCTGAGGTTGAGATGATACAGGCTCATCGAGCCACATGGCATTGGAGGAGGAGGAAGAAGAGGGTTCATTGTTTCCTGTGGTGGATGACATTGACATTTCAGTGTCATTGGTATTATCCCTAAACCTTGTGATTTGTGATATAGATGGAAGAGAATCTCGTCTCCAGGGTTCCAAATTACCACCATTGCTATTAACAGCTGTGTTATGCAGCGGTGATGGTGGAGATTGCTGCGATGGCGGAGGAAGTGTGTTTGCAGGGAAACGAGATAATGGGTCAGATTCAGGTGAGCGGTATTGATATTGATATTGAACAGAAGGTGAACGACGACGATTTGGTGGTGAAGAAGGTGAACTGCTTGTGTTGGTTGCTGTGCTAACAATACTTGCTAATGAGCTTCTCCTAGAATCGGATGCAGCAGCGGCTCGGTGGTCAGGTTGGGAATAAGGATGATGGCGGAATGATGGAAGTGGATGCAGAGACCTTGATGCAGGATCAAGCGAAGGTCGACGAGAAGATGGCAAAGAAGGTGATGCCCTAGCAACAAGAGGTGGCGGTGGTGATGAGTTATGGTGATGAAGTTCTGTTGAAGAAGGAATACGAGCGTGGGGAGGAGGTGGTGGTGTAGTGGAAGATGGAAAGTGATTTGTGAGCAGCATAGTTACAAAGAGAAAAGAGTAAAAGACGCTGCAAAATGGAGGAGACCCGCATTTTGTTTGTGTAGACTCCGCGTCGCAAATCGTTAGCACGTGCTGCTATCTCCAAGCGCCACATGGCCGGATCCTCCCCCCTCATCTTCACTCTTTTTGCTCTCTCTCCTCATTTCCTCCGCTCATCATCACTGAATTAAGCTGCAACCTTTTATATAATCATTACTTGTATATCAGGGGCAACATAAGCTCATAAAGAAAACGTGTGCACCCATCTTGTCGATCGTGGTCAATAGGCCAACCCTTACTATTACACTTATTCAGCTCTTAACTTTGCAAATATTATTGACAGTGTATGATGCAGCTCCAGGTATGGCCACGGCGCACATCTCCCTTTGTGTGATGTTTATGTATGACAGAAGCACGTGTTTCATGCTCGTTAACCCATCGCCTCGACCCACCCACATGTGTCAAAACCTTGTCCCGATTATGGCAAATATCCACGAGTAAAGCATATGGTTTCGAGTGAAGCAGAGCATAACATCTCCGTCGATATAACTCAACTGTGGCGGGATAATGCAGCATTCATGTTCTCTAATACACGCTTTTCCGCGCAAATAAAACCCTGTGGCAAAAGAGATGGCCCATTCTCCATTATAAAAGGAGACGGCATGCACAAGAAAGGAAACTGACACATTTTTATCCAACGGCACGAGCGGTTGGTCCATGTCGCAATTAAGGGGGAATTTCCATAAACCCTCTCTTTATTGTCTCCACTATATCTTAGGACACCATGTGCACATAACATAGCATACCTTCATTGTGATCGCTTTGTATGTAAAGCTCATCTAGAGACCCATGAAGAAAATACGCCAACACTGGGTCATGACCATTATCGGGTGCAGCACATGTCTGGCACATGTTTCCTCGTTACTGCAGCTAGTACTATGTGCTACAACAACCACAACAATCCATCTCGTAGCTCCATAATATGCTGGACCCAAACTTTGTATACCAGCATAGATATGCATCTAAAGCACATGCACATATACATTTGACCAACAGCTGTCATCCCCACCACCATTACGTAACACAGGCTTTCATGCAATATTGTGCTTTGCTATTGCCACGATGACGATCTCAATACCCAATATTAATTGGTTCCGCCGTATCCATGCAACGTTGCCTTTATCTCCATAGTGATGTGTCGTATCACAAATTATTTTTGCTCTCATTTCATTTAAGTTGCCAAGAGAAACATTGCATCGAAACCAGCAAGAAGGATGTAATAGTAATCGAAGAAGTCTATGAATAAAAAGGATGGGTGGTCGAAGCATATTGAAAGAAAAGCCTGTCTTTTTCATGATAGGGTACTAGGTGCATAAGAAAGGTATGCCGAGCATGACATCAGCATCAAGAATCAATGATGTCTTTCTTCTTTATTCATTTGACCCAGCTATTCGAATAATCCTAAAAATGAATTGCATCAATATATAGATAGCGGGCGACTACGTCACCATCACCTCCACTTTTGAGATGCGTAAAATGATCAAGGGATCATCCGTACTGAGAATATAATCCCAGTCACAATAGCGTTGCTACCCATAATAGGATTGTTAACATCATAGACTAAAGGATGATGCTGCTTGATATTGAATGGAGATGGTAATCAAGGAATATGGCGTTTTTTGTTGTGGGAAAGCCCATTCCCACCACACCATATCTGGCCAACCATTTGCATATCCGAAAGGTAGCTGACGATTTCGATCTCCAACGAGACAAGCACAGACGTCCTCCTTGATGTCCGCATTGCTGTGGTTCATCCTCAAAACAATGAAGGTGACACAGGTTTTTATGCACGCAGCAGCATAGTTTACATGTATGATTGCGTTGGAAAGGTTGATAATATGTTTGATACGATTACGCAAATGCTACAGCGCCAGCCTTTGTAACTCAAAGCAAAAGGCAACCCCTTAATGGATCCCAAATTTCACTTTTACTATTGAATGAGTCATAACAATAAAATCCCCAACGTAATGGTTGCTTGGACCTTTATCGGCATAAAGGGATTTATGCAAAGTGGAATAGCAGTAAGCAAAGATAGTAGATAGTAGTAGCAGCGATGAGCACATCCCATTACCGGGCTTAATCTCGGTTTCACGAGTGATAGCCTTCCAATCTATCGGTAGCAACCATTGACAAGCTAAATGAAGAAGGCGTGATACAGCATGCTGGAAGACTCGGGTCATCTGTGGGAATGAAATATAGATGGTCCTGTTATACTGGGTGACTTTTCTTACACACTCAGCAATATCAATGAGATACTTTCACTGGAGCACACGTTCACCATGTGCATCATGCGATTTTATGTATACCAAACAAGTTTAACCGAGGAAGCTTCTCAATGCTTTCTTGGAACAGGATAATGGCACTATGGCATAGATTCGATCTCCCTTGGCTACCTTGACCTTTTATATTCTCACTTAGTAAGCAATCCCCAAATTTTGCCGGTTGATTTGTCAGTGGATGTTACAAGAGCATTTCCATAGCAACGGCCTTTATTGCTTGCTTTACGTGAAAAGACAATGATAATCTTACCAAAGTAGTTGAAGGAACGTGGGGATTTGGTACCTGAGAAGATAAGTTGCCAAATTCAATGATGGCTTATATGTGACGCCTCGCAACTAATGTTTGACCCGGTTCGGTCCGGCGGCTATAGAGAGAGGCAAGGTATATTCTGAGTTGTAACTTACCCCACCTTTTTCCTTTGTACGTGTGTGTGTGTAATTATTCCGTGGGTAATGCAAGAAAGGGTAAGCTTGATTATAGACATGCTGCTTTGCACGTACAAAGGATAACATTTTCATAGAAGAAAAGGATAGTCGAGAAACAAATGATGTTTTAGAAGCAGCAGGTTTCATGAGAAAACTCATCATTAGCATGTATATTGGGAGACAGCGAAGGCTATTTGTATCCCAGCAGGTATATCTCGACGGGGTAGTGCTAACACAACAGTGTCACATACCAGACAGCCGCACCTTAATCGAGACACTCATCACACACCGATAAAACTTGGACTCGGCCTTTTATTTGCGTTCCTTTTCAACTTCTCATTTACTTCCATTCTACATTACAACAATGTCGACTGCTCCAGCTTCTTCTTTGCCCTCATGGCTCGCTTGGTACCTTGCCCAACTTGCTGCCAACCCTCTTCGCACCAAGGCTATCACCAACAGTATCTTGGCAGCTAACCAAGAAGCTGCTGCCCAAAAGTTGTCCGGTAGCAAGAGCATCGATAAGCGTGTGTTCCAAATGGCTGCTTACGGTAAGTACGGCATGCAATGTTCAGGATACACAACCATGCTGCATATTCATTGTGTGTTGTTGAATGATTGATGTCTAACTTTAAAATTCATATTCCACCAGGTCTTCTCATTGCTGGTCCCTTGAACCACTTGTTGTATGAGATTATGGGCAAGTTGCTCGCTGGCAAGCCTGCCAAGCAAGCTAAGATTGGTCAATTGCTCTTCAGCAACTTCATCATCTCCCCTACCATGAATTCCAGTAAGTAATCAGGAAAGCGGGATTGCGGATATCAATGATAAAAGATGACTGATGGTGGGAATCTAGTCTACATCAGTGTCATGACCATTCTTGCTGGTGCTCGTTCCTTTGACGAAGTCAAGAAGGCATGGAAGAACGGTATCTTGTCCATGCAAAAGGTTTCATGGTGCGTCTCCCCCTGCAGCATGATCTTTGCCCAAAACTTCATTCCCCAATTCGCCTGGGTGCCTTTCTTCAACTTGACCGCCTTTTGTAAGTGTCTGAATAAGGATATGGATGGGAATATGGATTACGGGAGCAAGATTTTAACTTTATATCTATAGTCGTTGGCACCTACTTGAACACCATGATCAAGAAGCGTCGTATGGAGGCTGCTAAGAAGGAGGGCAAGGAGCAGTAAATTCACTCCATATCCTATATTCAACACGTACACCACGTATACAGACACACACGCACACACACAATGACCTTCCCCTTTATCCCCCCCCCCACCGTTATCCTATTATTTCCCTTCAGCAGGTTAATCCCCGCTATCACATGGTCTTAATGGCAGGTCCAAATATTATACATAGGAAATTGTATTTAAACAAACACTCAAATCAGAAAACTATTGCATGAATGCTGTGCTCATCAATTGTAACAATCCAGGATGTTGCGGTCATCATCGGGATTTTTGGGATCAAGTGACATTGTCATCATGGCAGCATTGATATCGAGCGCCTCTTGGAAGATATGTTCGGGATCAAGGGCACCTTGTAATTTCTTCATATCCAATCGGCCAAGTGCATTGACAAATTCTTGTTCTTTGCTGGCGGTCTCATCGAATGCTCGTTTGTGTTCGCCTTTCTGCATGGAAACATGGGGATAATCCCGCAAGATATGTTGTATGACATCATATGCTTGAGCTCGCACTCGACGTTGGGTATCTTTTGTCTATGTTTATGTCATACGTCAATCTGTGTTTATCTATATTCCCTTTTATCCTACCCAACGTACCGCTTCAATGATCCAGTAATCGCCTTTGATCATGAAAAATACAGACTCGGGCTCGGTTGCCATGGCAGCATCATCATCTTCGGTACGAGTACGCTTTTGCTGTGCGTTTTCATGCAAATGCAGTTTCCAGAATGCATAAAGTACTTGCAACATACGCATGATCACATCCGAATCGGGGTCATCCATTAGTTTGGAAACAATGATAGGGCTTTTGTGAAAGGAAAACAAGACATATATCAGCATCGCTTATAATATGCTCATTCTAGCCCACTCACTTGAGAGATGTTTGATCTGTAGACGACGTAGATTCGATTGTCATTCCTTCGCAAGACCGGTTGCTGACTAGACAACAAATGGCATCCAAAGCTGCTCGACGTACAAATGCCTCCGTGTCGTATAGGAACCGTGGTAGCTGGGATGCCACTTCGCGAATTCGTTGATGCTGCTGAATGAAATACCACCCATCTTTACTCCGCATGAAATTCTTTGTGGATTCACGTTAGCTTGAGAAGCTAGGTTACTCAACCACATTCCATCCCTTTTGATTTACCTGCAACACGTCCAGCGCTGTTGCTCTCACATAAGGTTCTTTGTCATTGATGCATCGTAAAACCATAAAGGGTAACTTGTGCTCCAAAGCAAATGCCATCTTGAATTCGGATCGTGGCTAAGTAAAAAATCAACATGTAAGCGACAAGGCTTGCATTGCGAGTGTCCGTGTACTCACTGGCTTAAAGAGATTCCCGATGAATTCAATAGCCGAATCTCGTACATCCCATTCTTGATTCACCAACATGAGTTCCAGTGCCATCATAAAGGATCCTGCAACGGCCTAATCCACTCTTTGTATTAGATCATGCCATTCCCCAGCATCGTGTATCATTACCTGATCCATCATTAGTGTCCCCAGCTTGTCATGGGCCATGAGCTCTTGAAACGTTTCCAGAACGAGTGCTGCGCTTCGACCACCCATGATCTTTTCATTAAGCAACCATAACAGCTTTCGCATTGTCTAACATCGAGGAAGAAAACGTAACCGTATTAGAAGTCGATATGCCTATCACAATTCATTTACTTTTACCTTTGAAACTATATCCACCGAATCAGCATTGGCGAAATTGTGGAAGAGTGTAAGGATAAGTTTCAATGCCAGCTTGAGAACACGTTGATCCGATGACAGCTCGCTTTTTTCAAGAACGCCTTCGACAGCATCAAGCGTTGTGCTCTATATCGTTCTGTATAAGCCATAGCTTAATGACATATATAGGCCAACACATACCATGGATATGCCAGGAAAATTGGATAACAAGGTGTTCAATATCCGCAAAATCACTTGGATGATACTTTTACGTGAATGGAGTGTCCTGACATTGTTGAGTAGTAACGTCTAGCAGCAATTCAAATTTTGAGTAAACCATCTATGTCTCCATGTGATGACAGTTGGGTTGTACCGTTTGATTGTTTTCTGAGGATGATAGTGAAGGTGATGTACAGGTGTTGAGCAAATCAAGCATTTCTTGATGTAAAGTGGTGACTTGTGGTGATCCAGAATTTGCAAATCTTGTGAGCAAGGGAAGTGTTGTTTCTTTCAGAGACACAGACGTAAGGACGTTGGTGAGTTTGGCAGGACCTTCCGTCATCCTTGCAGATTCACCCACCATGTACTCGTAAGCTGTTTGAGAGTGATTGTGTGTAAGTAAGTAAGTATGGACGATGATCTTCATATTTACCTTTCTTTATGTCTGTATCACCTTCAAGATCCACCGGCTCGTCTTCCAGCAATAGTGACAAAGGAGAAGGCACCCACTCAAACATCACCGCTAAGATCTCCAAAGTCTTGAGTAAGGCTATGCGGTTGGTCACGTGAATCAATGGCAATAAATCACTCAGCTATATGAGATAGGGTTGATTAGGCACGGGTCCCATGTTGATTTTTGCTCCTAACCCTACCAATCGTTCATGCAGCATGTAATGCAAAGCAGCCTCTGATCTTGATTCCACCATAACCCAGCAGAATTCGAGTGCGGATAATAGGAGTCTCACATTCTTGTCTCGTTGTCTAATGATGTTCTTAATTTGTGATGTGGGATTGAGCGTCTGATATAATCTTGATGAGCCGTGCTTCTCAATCACCAATCGAAACGTCCTGCAGCTCTCTGCCACAACCTAGATACATCCAATTAGGAATCCACACCTTTGATGACCATTCTAACTTTTACACTTACATAAAGACTAGTATCCGTAAATCCTTGTTGAATGCCATCTGTTACTGCTTTATGATTGATGATCCTAATTATGCATTGTTAATCTCTGCCATGGTGTGGTCCTTTGTCATGTTTCTTACCATTCCAGGGCTGGTTCACATGATAAAAAAGAGCGGCATATCTCCAAACTAGCACATCGCATAGCCGGTTCCTCAGCATGCAATCCCTCCATGATACGATCCAATGTCGTTGAATACGTGGTCTGCAATGTCTGAAACACGACCGGATTGTGTGATACAATGCTGCCCAGTAACCGAAAGCATAGAGCGCGCACGCGATAATCTTGTTCAGGCTGTTCGCAAGTCTTTTTTGGATATATCAGAAGCAGATAAATACATGTGAGAAGTCGTGCACTGGTGCGATCATGCCGATCTATGAGCGAACCTGATTCAGAACATCAAGAGCATTCAACGATTCGAGCTGTTGCAGAGTGCTTTTGCTGATGACGCCGTTGAGGAAAGAAAACACCTTTTCATAAAGTGTGTCGTCAACTTCTCTTGAAATGTGAGGGATCGCTTCGAACACGTTACTGGCATGTGTGTATTCGTCGTCCATTGTGGTGCAAGGTGGAAGGGTGTACAATGACATTCTGCTCCTGCTTTTTTCAATGCGCTCAAATCCAAATCCCGATAATATGGTCAGTGCAATAAAAGGACATTATCTCCACTACCACCTGAATCAAATCGAGAATGTACCTTCATTATCCCATTTCTACTCAATGATTCATCCTTGATTTTGGATATTATCAATGGCACATAATATGACACTACCCTGAACCCCTGCCCTGCTAAAATATTCGCATCATATGCTAAGCATGTAACCAATGGCACGTCTATGCGTAACCCAGGTACATTGAATGCGTCTCCGCTGGTGCCACGAGTTTGCTGCGCAAACAGCAATTAAGAAGCGCCGCTTTCTTTTTCCAACTTGTGTATTTGTCTATATAAGCAGCTTCTTTCTTTTTCTGATACCATTGTAAAACACTATATTTGATATCAAATGGCCAACCCTCCTACTTGCTGTTGTTGTTTTAGCTTGAGGTGATTAAATCAACCTAATAATAATGAAGATGATATCAACGGTTACTAACTTTGTTGTTCTTAAGGACTGCAGCTTTGCTGCAAATAGTCGCTAATATCATTGTTAATATATTTTCTTTGTTTGCGAGCTTAAGCAGAGCCTGGGTTGCTTTTAATGCTGGAGATTTTCAATTTTCCTCTCTTCGCGTCATGCCGTTCGTCTGCCTTGCGATGTTGATTGTTGGCCTTATGGGAGCATGGAAGGTAAGCAACAAAAGATCTATAATGGCTTCCTTATGTCGACAACGAATCTTGGTGCTTAGAATGATTTACGGTCATGTAGCGCAAGGCAAACTATATTCGGATAAGTGCCCTGTACGAGTTGGCTATGTTCATCTATCACACTGGGGATCTGGTTTACGATTTCATGACAACTACTGTGGCAGATATTTGCAAAGAACAATTCGCAAACAAACATTCTACTGATCCCGAAAGCGTGGAAGCGTTTTGTGATTCACCTCTATTCTTTTTCTTTTTTGTCCTTGTCTTTGTATGTATGACGGGACCTTTTGTTTTGCTCGATGTAAGTGTAATCGTAAATGTTGCAACGATACAGGCTATGTTGGATCTTATTGACAAAATCCTCAACTTTATCACATACCATAGTTGATGTTGGTGATCACGCTCTACCGATATGCGCTATATATCACCAACCAAGAATACCATGAGCAACTGCGATATGCCTTACCGAATGAAAAATCAGAAGGTGTAAGCTCTGCACCATTGACAACCCGGATCTTTCTACGCAAGCGAGCAAACCAATCTATAGCTGATAACCAAGAAAAGATCCCTACCGTGTAGATAATGATACCGTATACATGCAATAATCTGCTTTCTAAATCCTATTATGAGCAAATGGAACATCATTGAAAACCTACTTTTTTGGGGGTTGCAATTTCATTATGCATTGACTCATTGTGCCTTGACATGTCGCGTCTTATGTATTACCCGTGTGTGATTGACCATACAGCTAGCTGCACGATTGCTCGCTTAATTCATAATGAAGCATATGGTTTTTATTTGAATGGGGTTGATCAGCTTGTCGAAGCCCACCGTCTGACCAAGTTCCACGATGGAGGTGGACAATAGCGGGCGTATGCACCATTCACTCTACTTGCGTTCCGTCAGCCCATCGTCTCTCCTACATTTGGGCCGTCCCGCATTCAAAAATCACATAATGGAGCATGCTGTTTTTAAATGAATGGAGTTGATCAGCATGACCGAGAGAACCTTCTTACCAAGTTTCAAGTTCGAGAAAGGGAATCCCAAGATTATGTATACTAAATGGCATTTCATGAATTTGGACGGATGCGGAATTTCCGTCGGTCATAGTCAACCAGTCATTATACCCTCCCATTCCCAATTTTCAAATGAAGCATGAGGTCTTTATGAGAACGAAATTGATCAGCGTATCCAAGAGCATATTGTGTGAAGCTTTCAGGTCCAAAGTGGGCAATCTCGATGTTATGGGCCGTCCGCCCCACATATATATCCATCCCTTTATCATCCGGCGCCCCCATTCAAATCCTCACAATGAAGCGTATGGTTTTTATTTGAATGGCGTTGATCAGCATGTCGAAGCCCACCCGTCTGACCAAGTTTCACGATGGAGGTGGACAACGGCGGGGGTGTGCACTATGCTTTCCGTCTGTCCATCGTCTCCCCTAAATTTGGACTGCCCGATTCATTGAACACCATAATGAACCATACGGTTTTTAAATGAATGGAATTGATCAGCATGACTTAACGAATCTGCTTACCAAGTTTCAAGTTCAAAGTGGGCAATCCCAAGGTAATTCATACTAATCGACTTTTTCATAAATCCGGCGCTTTCCCAATTTCCATCCATCATAGTAAACCTCACATTATACCCTCCCATTCAAAATTATATAATGAAGCATGGGTTATTTATTAATACAAAGTTGATCAGCATGGCCAAGAGCATCTTGTGTGAAAGTTTCAAGTTAGAGGTAGGCAATCTCATGATCATGGATCATTTACAGTGTGCATGAATATGTAGGGCAGTGCGTGACCAATTTAATTTCCACCTCTTCCCACTCCCAGTTGAAAAGTTATATTTTTATTTGGGCACTAAATGACCTTATCCTTTGGCTTCCCACTCCCAGGTTCTTCCTCTTTCTTCCCATTCTCAACTGTTGCCCCATTCAACTACAACTACCACTTGAGAACGATTGTCCTGCTTCAACCCATCATGTCAATCCTACAACTGCCTTGATCCTATTCTCTTTGACTGAATGGCACACTCCATGGCGTGTGCACCACACTACAGCACCCGCGTTTCTTGACACTCAACCTTCGTTTGAACAATCCTCAACCACAACCAAACGTAACAGCATTCATTCCAGCAGTTGCTGTTAGCAAACTCTTATTTCATAGTCTCGTACACCATT